>JAOXYB010050280.1:0-13245 GCA_028565635.1 Phoronis ovalis | reverse complement strand
CAAATTCTGTAAAGTTCTGCACTAATTATATAGTGAAATTTTTAACAAAAAAAGAAGTTTTAGACTAAAATCATTCTGTTAATCAACAATTAAACTGACTGCATACCATCTTCCTTGTAATCAGTAACCAAATAAATGCTTATAGCACCATTTTAGAATTGCCCTTATCTTAGCTAGTAAACATTGTTGATTAAATTATTTAATTTGTAAACACAAGTAATATTCTGGAGGATTCTCAAGCAAAATTAGAAAACCTATTTTTCTATGATTTTAATATTGTTTACAAAGCTAAATTACATTGTGTTTTACATATTCATTTATTATGATATTTTATGCAGGTATTTGGTAACATAGCTTTGGATCCAAAGACGTCTATAAACCGGCATAATAACTTTAGAACATTTCTGCAAGCGCTGATGTTACTATTTAGGTTAGTCAGGAATAGTACAACACTATTGCAAGCTTTTTCCTTTTTCAAATGCTTTGTTACATGGCTATGTACAGAATAAAGAGTAGCTAGAAGAAAGAAATATCAACTCTATTATTCTAGCTAAAGTCACATTTGCTTACCAAAAACTTTGTAAGGAGTAAAGTACTGTTTGCATATGTTTGGTGGAATCACTAGTTGCAAACCCAGATGCTCCCACAATTTTTAGTAGTTTAAATGAATCATGTGGGCAGCGCCACAATGGGTATACAAATATTCTGTTGGTGTAGACCATTATCAAAAAGTATATTATAATATAAAAAAATGCTTAGTGATAAAACTATATTTTGTGTTTTAACCGAATCTGAGTGATTTTATGTTAGGTGTGCCACTGGAGAGGCATGGCAGCAGATTATGTTGTCATGTTTGCAAGGCTCTACGTGTGATGAGTTGTCTGGCTCCACTGCAAATGACTGTGGTGGTGATCTGGCTGTTATTTACTTCGTCAGCTTTATTTTTCTATCTTCATTCTTGGTAAGTTACTACAAGAAATCATTATTATAATTGCACTAATAATCCTTTGCACATCCATACTCTACAAACATTGATCTAATTAGACCTGCTGAGCATACATAATGCAGCAACTCAAGGTGGTATAAACAACCCAAGTTCTAACTTAGAAATTTTTTTTGGAATTTGTAGCAAAATTAATTTAAACTTGAATTAGTTGGTGTGACCTAGGATATATAAAACTCTAAAAATAACAGAAACATTGCAATATTGAAAAGCTTGTCTGAAACAAAAGATGTTTTTACATAAATGACAAAGTTCCAGCTTAAAACATTCAGTTCCACTTAATGTAGGTAAAAGCACCCATATCATGAACTGTCTTATATAAAATTATTTTCAACATCTACTTTATGTTACAGATGTTGAACTTGTTTGTTGCTGTTATCATGGATAACTTTGACTACCTTACAAGAGACAGCTCTATATTAGGACCACATCATTTAGAAGCATATATACAAGGCTGGGCAGAGTTTGACCCTGCAGCTACGTAAGTGATGACAAAGGGTTTCAAAAGAAGTTGTTAACAAAAATAGCTATCTGAACATTTGTGTATATTTTGTACTAGAAGTAAATATTACCTTGAATTATATGATTATTAGCTGATTATCAGTTATTTTCCTAGTAGTTTGCCAGGACATTGCATCAAGTTGATTTTGCATCACTATATTATACAGAGCCTTCGCACTTTATGGATACCAGATAGTAGTCGTTGATTTCATATAATTGTAAATTTCTAATTTATAGCATGAATTGTCGGCAAATTTCATTTTTGTAAACTTGTTTCTTATTGCAGTGGACGGATACATTATACAGATATGTACGAGATGCTTAGAAATATGGAACCACCTGTTGGCTTCGGCAAGAAATGTCCGTACAGGCTTGCATATCGGGTAAGTGGCTCCAACTAGTCGTTGTACCACATCATTTAGATTGGCAGTATACATGTATATAAATATTATTATGAAATACAGCTTAAGTTGTTTTTATAATTTGCTCTCTGAGGTCTGTCCTGATTTTTGTCCCAAACAATATAACCTAACACTTCTTTCTCGACCCGTACTAACCCAAAAGTAAAGTTGAAGTACCTGCTAGAAATAAATCAATAAATAACATCATTGGTTACCACGTGCTAGTGGAGTTATCACATAGAAATAAAAATTATCTATGGTTGTCTAGCCTATCAGCACTGATTTCTTTATTGTTTGTGAAACTGGCAGAAGGTTGTTATCTGCTGTAAAATCTTCTACTAATTTGACTGCCTCACAGGTGCAGTGTGCATTATAATTCAAGAATGTTAGGACTAGAGGTTCTTTTCCTACTTTGCCTATATTGTGCAGTGTGTATTGTAATTCAGGAATGTTAGGACTAGAGATCCTTTACCTACTTTGCCTATATTTTTGTTACATTTGAAAACTGAAATTTCATTTCAGAAACTCATTCGGATGAACATGCCAGTTGATGAGAGTCACACAGTCAACTTTACATGCACACTGTTTGCT
The DNA here is from genome assembly GCA_028565635.1 of Phoronis ovalis. Taxonomy (NCBI): domain Eukaryota; kingdom Metazoa; phylum Phoronida; family Phoronidae; genus Phoronis; species Phoronis ovalis. Next base: position 10,749 of record JAOXYB010050280.1, on the reverse strand, counting down.
TTAATCAGGGAATCATTATCAATAAAAATGGGACCAGTTGAGGAAATGAATCGTAATGACGAAGAACTGAGAACTACAATAAAGAAACTTTGGCCACTGCAAGGCAAGAAAATTGTCAATACACTAGTCCCACCTGATGATGGTAAGTTAGGTCACAAACTGGAATGTTATGTGATATCCACACTCCCTCTTCGTCCAGTTTATGAGAAATTTTGTACTATATTTTTAACTTAAAATAAATCTGGCACCTGTAAATTAGTAGCACACCACTGAGAAAGTTAATATTTATTTCTTAAAAATAAAGAGAACAGTCTTTATATGCAATCCTAATATAATATTGTGTTGCCAACCTGTTAACCTTGCTTTAGTGATATTCATTTGTTGGTCACTAACTGGCATCTATAGTCATTCTGTGCAATCAGTAAAATAGTTTTCAGAAAGAAACTTGCTTTAGTGTGGTAAGGTAAAAAAAATGTACCTGTCTTGAGAACTTGTTCCATTATGCTGGGTATCAGTGGTGTAGCATGTATACATAATTATATTTTTATCCTTCCAGAGTTGATGTATGAGAGGATGACAGTAGGGAAGATATATGCTGGGTTATTAATTGTGGAGAACTGGAAAGCCTACAAAGCAAGCCAGAACAAAATGAATCATACAAGAACGGTAAGTTATCTCCCCATGAAGTGGTACCTTTGACAATCATCCAATCAGCACTTTATACCTTATAAAATCTGCTGATGAACCTGGTATACTTTAATAACTGTGAACTGGTTTAAATTATGCATTTACTATGCAAAGACATGTTAGGCTTGAAATTGTTTTACTGTCTAGTAAAAAAGTACCTATTTTTGGCGCAGCTGTATGTAGCTGTGTGTATTGAAAGGTTTAACTAGTTTTTATTTCGGCTGGGTATTATTTTCATGTAGCTTAATTTTGAAAAAAGCAGGTTATGGTTTGCTATGCTTATGCCGTATATTGCAGCTTCAAGGCTAAAATTTGTTAATTTTTGCTTTGATTCTTAGAGCACCATATTTGACGTCGTTCAAAACATACTACCAAAGGAGGTATATATGAGTGATCTAACTCTTGCTAACAGATGCAGTAAATCCATAACTACATACAATAACTGCTGGTTTTTGATGTTAACTTAAAGTATCATTTTTAACTTTTTGGGAACTGTGTCTTAATGCTAGCCAAATTCCAAGACACGCAAGTGTCATTTTCAAATGGTGCAATGGATAGATAGATTACCCATTTGTTAGCACAAAATTATTAATCACATTCAGGGCACAGTATTGTTGTCTTAAACTACCGTGATAATATGAATCAGTGTATATAACATTACTCTAATAAGTGACAAAACACTTGCGATACTCATTAGAAATAACCTTAAACCTTTGTGAAGTCTTAGAATAGCAACCTTCACCTTGGCTTTTGTAGGATTATTTGTCTAGTCCAAAAAAAGATGAGGTTTGTGACTCAATCAAAATGTAGTTTCTATTGTATTTCTTTCCTCTTCTACTGTTGTTGTTAAATGTCTTGCATTGGATTTTTTTACCATTTTAAAAATCCAAGGAAGTATTATCTAACATACTGTGTTAGAAAAATTATTTTGTAGATATATTTTTTGTAGTCCATTTTATCCTTTTTTTAATGAAATACATAACAAAGTTTATTCTTCTTTGTTTCTCAATTAAACGTTTCTCAGATTATTATATTTCAGTGCCAGTTTTGAACAGAATTAATTATTTTTGTAATAATTGCATGTGCACTTTATGATTTTTGTTGTTTAATTTAGATTACATGTATTAAGAATGCAAGATTCTTCAAATCATTTTTAATGTATTGTGCAGAAGACAATTCTATCTAATGTTGATCAAAGTAAAAACATGCTAATCAAATTTATATCAAACATTTATGTCAGATTTTAAATCATTTTATTAACTAAACCAATGTTGCCCTTTGTACTGATGCATATTCTAAATGTTATTATTATTTCCCTGATATTCTGCCTATGTTATCCAATTATGTAAATAATTATTCTTATTCATATCATGCCGTAGAGTCCTTGATATGTCGAATTTATTTTACTGCTAATTCCTTCACGTCAAGCATACCCATGCCAAAGCATGAAGTATCTCAAAGGTTTTGTTACTGTGATTCATACCTTATAGGCTGGTTATTTCCCACAACTATCAATTTTCATCATTCAAACTTTCACAAGTTGACACAACTTTAGTTCATTTTACAATTATAACAAATCAGAACATGTCAAAAGACATTGAACTGTCGTTACCGGTCAGCTGTGTTACAGCTTTTCCCATTCCGTGCATGTGACCAAGTTGTACTGATCAGACTAGCTTCATAGTGTGAACAATGCATATTAATTATTAAATTACCGTAGCTTTTAGTTAGTTAACCTTGACCTCCCTCTCCCCCAAATTCAATTTGTATTTATCATACTTTCTACTTGCATTAAGCAAGCTTGCCTGCCACTTGTAGATCATGGTCAGTCATATGCTCAATGTATTGTCATATTTGTTCTATTAACACTAACCTAGTCAAATGTTGTCTACTTTCAAATTTAACGAAAACTTTTGGGTATGTTTATCATTTTCATTCAGCAATACTCCGGGTGGTCTCACTTCATTGCATTTGTCCAGTTCGGAAACTGTGATTACTCATTCAGCCAACAATATTTGATGAATTGTAACATAAAGTATAAACAAACAAACCATGCAAGTCAAAACTACACTTAACTCATGTACCATACTGCTCATGCATATGCACAAAGAATCTGTCACTAAAGACGATTGAAAAGATTTGTGTTAGATCAAATATGACTGTAGATTAGGTATAGGTAGACTGTAGACTAGCTCTACTGATTGTTATGCTGTTGTGATAAATGGGATAAAACTGCCCTCTGCTGGTATATTTTCTGCTGTATAATGTTGACTTGATTATTCAGGGGTTTAATGTTTTATTTTGATGCTTTTTTAAACTTAGTAATAATAGGAATTTCCTTTTGATCAATTTGTGAGCTTTGAGTTCCACTCAAAAACAACCTCTTGGGATTGATGCACCATATTTTTGTTGCAGTTATTAGTTATTAACCATGTGTTAGTTACCACAACCTTAGTTGTTTTTGTTTGCTTGTTTAAGGTAGTAAATCATGTTTTTTATTTAGATCTCATGTCCTAACTTTATTACAAATTATGCTCGAGTCTTTTAAATTAAAAATGTGGACAGGAAAATGTCCATTGGATAGATCTAATAATTAGTACGTGCACCATGTACAGTCATGTTTGATTAAATGTAATATTTACAATTTTTCCAACCCATCTTGCAAGTTTTTAAGGGGTTCTGTTGGTAAGGGAGGTTCTGTTATGATTTGACCCTAGTTAGAGGATAAGAAGTCTGAATTTCTTAGCGACCCTCCCAAAAACACATTTGCCCTACAATCAGTGTGTTTTTGTTGATCTGCATTCTGTTGAATTGCTCAAAGTGAGATCTAATAGGTACAAACATGATTCCCTACTTCATCATAATATTATGTTTTTTTATTTGGTTGATTTTGTTTACTAGTTATTTCAACGATTACGAGATGCCATCCGGGTAAGACCTAATCTGTTAGTTTGTGATTGAAATGTCCTCATGTTGGGATTGTTATTTGTTTGATTTTAGATTTTTTTGCTTATTGGGGACCTATTTGCTTATTTTCATCAGCTTTATTACCTGAGATTTTAATATGCATGTGTCACTTCTTGATGATGTACGGGTACTGTCTAAACTGAGCAGAGATACCATTAACTTTAACAATTTCATTACGTGATGGAAATTTGTCATGAGATGCATATTAAGCCACAGATCAGCTCTGATTGGCTAATGAACAAATGCCATGTCAGTCACATATTGTTCTTTACATTCTAAATTATGTACGTCATGGTGGCTAGACTTATATTTCAGTTTTGCATATGTTGAGTTACGAGGCATTTTGAAGTTCTACAATGCACTGTATAGCTTACAGTGTTACACTGCAGCATGTATAATGCATGTAGCCACCATATGCATGTTGTGCCAAGTTTTCGTAACGTTTGAGAGGCAATGTAAAATTAGCTAAATAGCAATAAGATTTGCAGTATGGCATCACAATAGACTATTTGCATGCATTTGAGGGCACCACCGTTGAACCCTTTTGATCCCAGCAGCCTTCAGTTGAATACAATTCCTGTTTTTTGAAATCTGACTGTAGAAATTTATTAAAAACTTTGAAATGTAATCAAAGTGAAAAAAAAGGTATTATTAAATAATTGTTTAGAAATACTAATACAAATTACAAAAAGAAGGTGTTTCTTAGATCAACAAAGATGAGATTATTTTTTGGTTGAATTTTTTGGAATGAATTGCTCGAGCTCATGGAGAACTATGTCATTGTTCATTCACAAAATCCAACATGCTGGGAAAGTTTGAGTCCGCGACTGGTGGCTCTACCAAGTACATGCTAATTGTCTATGGGCATTTGAGACTGAAATCTGTATCTACATTTATCGGTTGAATACATGTTGCATCAGACAGCAGTAACAACTGATCATATTACATCATTCTATTATTTCATTTCATGCTAAAATATTGATCTCACTAGTCATATTTTTAAAAACAAGACTGGGGGCCAAAGGGGTCTCTTGGGATATATTTGTGATGGAGATGTACCACTGAAGATAAAACTGTTGGACTAATTCTGTATCAAAAAAGTGGAAATTTGAACCCGGAAATATATCAAAAATTCCAAATCATATCCCGAAACATATGCATTTTTTCTTCAAAATATCTACAAATAACATCAACGCTAAGTTATATTTGAATGTTTAAAATAATGTTATTTGTTTTATTAGATATAGTACACTATTTTACACTTAAAAAACAGACACAAAGTTTACTATTTTCAAAAGTTTTTTTGCCTAGGCCTCAAAAACTATACCCAAATATACCAAAGGAGTGTAAAAGGTGCCCCAAAATATACTAAAATTCACAAAAAAGGTACCCCATTGGCTCCTTACCCTAAGAGACCCCGGGGGTGTGGGGCTTTGTTTTAAGGATTCTCTTATTTGTTTAAGATGGAGCTATGTCTTCTAACCGGGGCTTTTTTGTGCTGCATTCATGCATGCTATAAAATGGCTGAACAGTGCTTCTTACATAACATGTGTTTATTAATAGTTTACGCATCAGTAATGTCTGAAAAACACAGATTGACTGAACACTGTCTTAGATGTTGTTAATCGGTTTCTAAGAAAAGATAACATGCACCTTCTGAATAAGGACCAAATAATTATATACTGACTATATATAAAACCTGATAATCAACATCAACTATTTGCAAATGATATTTTTATTTATGCATGTCTTACCTACTTTTTATTTTTAATATTGCATGTCTTTGACTGTAAGAACAGAGCATGGTGTCATGACACTTTTTATCCAATGAGAGATTTTCGGAATCTGTGTCACTAGCCACAGCAGATATACTGTGATTGTGATCGTTTCAATGCATGCGATCTAATACCGGGCAACAGTTAGCATCTTGTCTGCTGGACACCCAAAAGCCCTAATAGTTAGTGACATCTACAGTATTCAGAGTCCCTCATAGTGTGTCTAATCTTTATACATATAATAACACTGTACAAGCATGCCAATGTTACCAACCACCCCTAATTATCTCAGCTGTATAAAGTGCCACATACAGGTGGGTGAAGGATTATCATAACCCAAAATTTTATATAATTATTGTGGAAATTCTATTTTATACATAACATTACCTAAATATGCTATTTCACTTTTCAAAAAAAATGTATGCCAATGGTTATAAATGTCCTGTTTAATTTATCTTACTTAACTAAATCTCAAGCAAAATGTATACCCTATGCTACTAATTAATCAAATTTCTGTACACACACAAATGTTATTTCAATCTGCTGATAAGTCACAACACTGTCAATGTGTTTTGTGCGAATTTCATATGTTTACCTAATTGATAATCATTCACCTCGCAGTGCACTGTGCCTCCGATTCCTGGTATAATTACATTTGTAGGATGACATACATGTATTATGTATCATGAGTGCACCTGGTGCTATCTAGTGGTGAACTGTTAAACTAACAGTTTTGTGCAATGACTTTGGAATACATTGCAGGACTGGTCAGATTATGTGAAAATTATTTATAGTTAATCAAAAGATACTATGTTGTTGAACTTTGTCCTTGTTTTTACAGAGGCCACCATCATTGTTTCGTCGTCTCATGGGTATAGGGCGTCCTCCTACAGGACATTCAACTCAGAGCTTGGACTACAATTCAGACGAGGATATAGAAGGAGGTCATAGGTCAGGATAAAGTTTGGTCAATAAGTGCAAACAGTTTATACATATTGTGTACTTGAATGGCATGAATATTAACGTCACCTTATGTTAAGTACCAGAAAAATACTTTCAAAACTTGTAATTCGGAAGATAACCATGAAGAATCACTTTGGTAAAGGCAACTAGTTAATTATTTTCCAGTTATCACTGATGCTGTGTACAACAGAAAAGATGCAGTATCACATGACAAAGCTCACTTGTACCTATAGCTATAACTATGACTTTAATCTTGTTTTTTTCCATTTGTAGCATTGACAAATCACCTCACCATGGAGAAAAGAATCACAAAAGTTTTAACTTTTTACGACGTGGGAGTAGTAAGAAAAACAAGAAGGAACAGCCATATGGTTATGGGGGAGGTTCACCGACAGCCAATCAGGTGAGGGCATATGACAAACTATAAATACTGATATTTTACATTTACTGATCATAATTTTGTGAATATAACCATTCCCTGATTCAGTCTACGTATGTGTCATTACTTAAATGACAAGCTCCTGACTAATGCATGTCTCTCTTGTGTTATATGTACTCAGCTTTTCATTCTTGGCTGTGCTCTTTGGTTGTAAGCATGAACAACCTGACTAATATTTCTTCACAAATGTAGTTGTATGCATTAACAATGACTACTTTGGCGACACGAAAAACTGGATTGTCTCCAGTCCAAGAATCGCCAGGATCAACGCCAAGTTTTGGTCGACGGAGATATCGTGATTTTTTTGGGAAATGTAAAGAAACACGTGTAACTGATGTACTGTTTGAAGTTGCCGAATGTTGTGCCAGCCCCGTATGTTTTTAAGCCATAGATGTGATATACCGTGATGCAGTGTCTGTCATCATTTTGGTTTGCTTGATACATTCAACAATTGATTACTTTGTGTTCTGTGTTTGACAGTGTTTGTTGATCATTTATACTTTTGTTTCTGAAAATTTTGTGAAATTTATTATAACTGTGAGATACCTATTTCACAGCTATAGCTTCCAGCAGTTATTGTAAGTGAAGTAGTTTGAGCAAGTTTAACCTCTACAGTGTTGCCAAAACTTATATTTATTAATTAAACGGAATTGAGTTTTCTTGTTTATGTTGTGTGTTTTATCCCTATGCTCCCTATGTTATAAATAAAACTGTGTGTTATTGTGGGACTAAATAAACTGTTCAATGCTATAAAATATGTTAACATTGAAACATCAACATTAGTGATGTAATGTTTACAGATCAAAAGCAATTACTGTGTTTCAATGCTCCAGGTTGTTTTTCAAGACCAGGTTTTTGGAAAACCACATAAAAGTTAGAGTTTAATTCTATTAGTTGTCTTGAAACAAATGTTATCTGATTTTAGTCCATATATGAAAATTCTTTTTTTCTTGGTTGCTCATCAATGAAACTTCACGGTTTGAAAGATTGTGCTCATGTTTATTGATGTTTCATATGCTAGTTTTGTTCTATATTTATGGCTGCATTGCTAAACAAAGCTTTTTTATTTTAGGCTTTAGAAATGCGACGTTTGTCTAAAGATAGTAATCTTAGTATAGAGAACAGTTTTATTAAAGTGGCTGCCTCACCTACTTCTCCATATGATGAGGTTAGTTCATTATTCTTGTTATTATCTACAGTTGTTAATATTTTGAGACGATTTTACTAAACTTTGCTACAACAGGAGTACTGGCTCTGCACTGATTCACAACAGTTTACTCTAAATCATTCTGTTAACATTCTGTCTCAGCTTCATATTTTCGTGGAAGCATTAGCCAAAGTGTATGGGCTCTTGTTTACCTGGTGTTTGGGAATAGAGACTGCATATCTAGACTATAACTAGTTGGATAGTCCTGTGCTATCCAAATTAATTCCAAAGTCATACACATCTAAAAATCAAGAATGAGTGCCAATGTATTTTAATGAGGTTAATATTAAGCCTGCCCAATCATATTCACCCCTTCTGCTTTTTCAGCTATTTGTTTACTCAAACCATGGATTGCAGTCTGATAACTTATAGGCCCAATCTAGCTTAAAGCTGCAAGAAAAATAAATTAATTGATCTTTTTATGGAAAGAAATGTGTTTTTACATTCTGTAGTCCTGTCCATATCTTTTATTATCTATCAAGTCCATCCCATCTGTTCCTTCCTTCAGATTTTCTTATTACATTGTATGATTGCCCCAGTCCTCAAAATATGATATTTTATCATAATTCAACAACAAAGAATACCGCTGCTTTTTTGTTCAAGCTAATAAATACTCTATAGTGTATTGTACTTTATAATTAACATGTGTTTTCTATAAACAATAAGTATAAACTTTATACCATGTCTCATAACAATATAACTGATATCATTGCTTCTTGACTAGTTTACAATTAACATTTAACATGCTAATGCATAAGAGTGTCTGTGTTTGTTAATCATCTTGTTAAACTGTCTTTCTCCTTGTCTAACAGCGCCAGGATTTTTCACGAGGTTTGAAACCAGAGCACGCCTCACAACACCAACCTCTTTCTCGTAACTGGTCAGACTCCAGCACAAAAGTTCAACCACCATCTCCCAGAATGCCTCTTTCTCCTACATCACCTAATGCTCCCTCAAGAAGACGTTCAGACTCAAGATCACCATCACCAAGACGAGATGTTGGCTTCTCAGGGACTGTCTCTAATTTGGTGCACCAAGCTCATGAAGCCGACACTGAAATGTTAAGACGCAGGGCTGCATCCAGGAAAATTTCAAGTAAGTGCTTTTAATCCCCTGTTTCTGTGGATGAAGAAATCAATTTATTTGAGTTCTGTTGTTATATCTAGTACCATTGTTTTCTATACAAAGTAGCACTTGAAGCAATTAGTAGGATGCTCAGAGCATTTTAGGTGTTTACAGATTTCCAATACATAAAAAGATTGATATTTCAAATCCAGTGTTATACAGTATAGAGCAGAATATATAGAATTTCTTGGTGTAAACATTTTAAAAAGTTTTTACCACTGATCAGTGTGTGTTGTCATATGCTGTGTGTCTTTTTTAGCAATAGATCCACCACGAGGTCGTAGTCGTAGTCGTGTGAGCCAAGGCAATTCTCCAAGTGTAAGCCCTTCAGTCAGTCGTACAAGTAGCATTGATCGAGCTTTCCGATCATATCAACAGAATGTTCACTCTCGTTCACCATCACCCACCATATCAGTGCCATCTACACCCCAGCATGAGTACTATGGCTCAGCTAATCTCACAGACAGATCAAGGAGCCCTAGCCCAGCTCGACGGAAATCACACCGACAATTACCAGTCACACCAAATAATGTGACTTTACAGCAAAAAAGAGATAATACCTTACCACCTTTACATATTGCAACTGATCAGCAAAGAGGTCAAGGAAATATGAATTTTCCTTCGTTAAGTGGGTCACCAACCCATGTCCCACCTCCGCCACAGTCAGTACTAAGAAGTAACTTAGACACACCCATTGCTAGACCACGACCATATAGTCCCCCAGCACCCACCGATAAAAATAATTTAAATGCACAAAGAGACTATAGTTGGAGTCAACAAAGGTCACCTGTTGGTCGAACGGTGTCAGATTATAGACTTCAAGATGATAGGCCAGGACATATTTTAAACAATGGTCAGAGAGACATGCACTATAGGCCACAGGACATGAATGCAGAAAATATAGGTAGACGACATCGCTCAAGTATGTCATATGATAACTTGGGAGGTAGAAATCAATCAAATATTTCTCACTCACCAAGATCACCCAATCAGATACAAAATGGATTTAAACCCCAAAATTTTCCAAATGATGGAAGAAATGTGACTAGTAATAATTTCCGAAATGCTCCGGCAAGTGACTCAGATGATGATGAATGGTGTTAATGTTATTTTGTGGTTATAGTAAAAATATTGTAAGCAGCAAGTAGGGGTAATCAAGTGTATTTTCAATACTAACTCAAGGACAGCCATGTGTATAATATTATAACAGTATAATATTCAGTTTGTTTATGGAAGAGAAGGTGCCATGATTTGTCAGCTTTTTTTTGCATTAAAACAAATGATTTCTTTTACTATTTTTAAAACTATTAAGTCTAAGTTGGACCCTCGTCACCATTTAAATAAAAATGCATGAAAAATCCGCATTACATTTTTTTCATATATAAATTAAATGTTTTCTGAAACTTTAACATTCATGCTATGTTATTTTGGTATTTTTAGACTTGTGTACACAAAATTTAATTAATTTTTATGACATCTCATAAAAATCATATATAAGGTACATCCTATAGCAAAATCCTGCGGATCTAAATTGGAGCTAACTACGTTTTTAAGAAGTAAATGATACTTCCATCATTTGTTTTGAC
>JAOXYB010050279.1:0-44068 GCA_028565635.1 Phoronis ovalis | reverse complement strand
CTAACGAATTGAACTCGTTATATAACGAAGATCTAACGAGTTCTAACGAAGGGATTGTTCAAGAAGGGTGACTCTGTATAATATACTTACTCCCACCACTGATGAAAAGATCTGTCTTTTGAAATGATGCAGCTCCTAATCATAACAACCGTTGCTTAAACATGTATTTAGACAGTATGCTATTAATTCATGTGGGCTTTTATTCTTCTTCCTACTTTCTTCTTCCCATTTTCAGCAAGCTATATCTCAAAGTTCAAAAATGACATTAAATCCTTGCATTTGATAAAAAGGAAGTTATAAAATTTTGAAAAGTTGCTGTTAAAGTTTGCACGTATTTAAAGATTAATTTGGCATGAAAAACATGAAACACCGAATATAAGTAGTAGACATTAAATCCTTGCATTTGATAAAAAGGAAGTTATAAAATTTTGAAAAGTTGCGGTTAAAGTTTGCACGTATTTTTAAAGATTAATTTGGCATGAAAAACATGAAACACCGAATATAAGTAGTAGAATCGCATATAATATATAAATCAATTAGCATGAAAAACTGATGTAAATGATGCCCGGGGACTACTCTTATTCCAAGTGACTGTATATATGTGCCGCCCCATGGGCCCGGCCCATTTTCAGCCTTGGTTTTTACTATGGGATACATTTTTTATGTTCATTTAACAATTTTTACCATATCAAATATCAAGGAAAATAATCAAAACTTTCAACGTCATCAGACAAGACACCGTTATAGTTATGGTTATTATGAAGTGCGGTTCGAAGGTGGAGTTTAGAGTTGTTTTTTTTTGGTCTGCCGGATGTAGCTACCTGCTCACATCAGTGATACTATACAAGATATAATATTATACCTCTGTAAAAAATTCTTAAGAAACTAAATAATTAATATGCAAATTTTGTTATCATAGAAATACAGAAGGCATGTTATTATTTATGTTATACAAAACAATATCCCTGTCTTAGCGAAACCTTACAAAAAGGTTGCGACCTCTGGTGGAAGTCGTATAGATGACGCCGAAACTGTTGTCTATAATTGATTTTATTTAAGTAAATCCTCTTCAGGGCATAGTACCCTCGTTTGTTTGGCGCCAATATAAAATTAGACAGACGCGTGCATTGATGTCACAGTTCTCGCTCGTTCACATTTTATAATGTACGTGTTTTCTAAAAAAATAATCCCGTTAATTTTACTGTAAAATCCAGCAAGGCTTTACCACAGTACTATATTACATAGTTTTGCAATATTTTTCAATTTTTTCAAAGAGGCATGAATTTTAATATTTTTATTATTTTTCTTTTTTCAAAGAGGGGGAGTTTTCTGATAACAAGCCACTTGTTATGGAAAAGAATTGGCAGCAAACGCTCAAATATCGTTAATACAGGGTATGAGGACAATTTAGCATAACAATTACGTATACTTGCGTTCATTTTATGAGTTCAGCGAAGGCTGATACTCGTAGTTATATAGCGCACCAGTGCCCTGTGGCTGCACGGAAAGGTTATAATGCAATATATAGAACTTTATAGTACGCTATTGTTATCGAATAAGTAGCAGTAATTCCTACAGAAACCACTGTAATTGCGGTTGTATTCGTGCGTTATAACTGTAAAATATACAAACTGAATTGAAACTGATATATGCGGTGTATATGCTTTTAAACTATTATCTCTAAAACAATTAAGCTATAAATAATTATTGGATATCGGTTTCCACTTCCAATTTGGAAAAAAAATTAAATTGAAGTACGAAATATTAATCTTTTTAACCATCTATAGAAAAGTGACTTCTCCACGGTATTGGTTTTTAGCACTGAATGGGATATTTCATATTTTATATATATTGGTAGTTATCTCCCTTTGATCTGACTAAGTAAGGTACACATCGTATCCCAGATAATATATTATTTACAATAAGCGTATTGTATTCACACAATTCATTAACAGGTCTAATAATAAATCTACATGACTACAAATTATGTACATGAAAGTTATTATATAGGTCATGATGATAGTTTTGAAATCAGCTCAATTTCATAGCTTAGTTTAAAAATGTATCACTTCTCACTGACTTCTAGACCGATTGAATTGGATATTTACTAATTTAATATGACTGAATATGCTAGCATATTGATCAAAATGGACTTATAACGCAAAATCTTAAATTAGCTGTAAGGAATCTTTCGGGAGTTCACATTAGAATCACCATGATAAATATTAGAATTGAAAGCAGTTTACTGAAGAAGGATGGAGAGTCTGGACCCGTGCAAGAGCCGCGATTAAAAATGAACCTTACGAAGAAAAAATCTCATGGCGATGAAGCTGCAGATGTAACAGACTGTGCTATGGTAACGGCCCTACAACCAGCTCAAAGTAGGTATCTTTAATACATAAACGCATTGACAGAGATATCTGGGTGAGATTAGTGACTGACGTATCCTGTATTGTATTATTCAGGATTTCACGGCCGGGATATCATCATATATCACGGTCACCATTTGACACTGTAAAACATTACTCGATCTTGCTATTATTATCATCCCAACTGCTAAACACTTAAAGGTAGTGAAGCACATGACACATATCCCCGACCTTTTCATTAACGTCATCGCCGTTCGGCCCGGGTTCGTCGGGGAAGCAAAAAAAAACAACCCATACTGGCATCATGTTCGGTTTTGATATTTTTTGGAAACGCAGTTTTGGGTCCCATTTCTCATATATTTACAAGACGGTGTTATCCCGATCTATCGTTTACTCAATAAATTTGCGCCCACATCCCAATACCCGCACCCACCTGAAACTAATATAAAAGCTAATATATTATTCTGAATCCGACATAAATTGAAGACATGCATGATACATGAATAAGCATATCCGGTTACATAGTTGCCTCCCAGCGGTGTCTCTCTTATAAATAATAGTGTTGCTTCGATTAAAATGTCATTGCACCTGTCCTATTATGACTTTTATGTATATAGCAAATATTCGTTACAAGCATGCTAATACTGTTCTAAGCAAAAAGTGCTATAATTAATTTATAGATAATAGAACAATGGTAGAAATCTCTATTCACTGTATTGTCTGAATATATAATTTTAAGCTTTGAACCTTCTCCTAGACGTCTCTATAATTGGTAGTAACTCGTTTTTCATTATAAATGTTTTCCTTTGTATTTCTACGCTTTACTGAATATTTTATACGCATATACCTGTCCACCCCAAGAATTGTTAGTATGCAATTATAATTGATTTTATGCTGGCAATTTATACTTCACTTATTCATTATACGGCATCGTATAACTGCAGTTGTATTTTCAAGTCCCTGACTATAATATTTATAGAATTTTGATTGGCGTTATATTGAATGCGTGTTCATTATCTATCTTGTTGTTATGTCTCTATTATGGCGTCTAATACTACAAAAAGGGAAAAAATATAAATAATAAAAATAGGAATATATATGGATGTATCTACTTGTACTAAGAATGTAGTAGGATTGTATTTTCTTTACAGGATAACCTATTAGTTATGTTCAATTCATGAGTATGTTCTCAGGTCACTGACTTTCATATATTCGCCTACAAACAGTCATGCACATTTATGAAATAAGTGCATCGATATCACTAGTGGGTCTGGTAATAAAATATGCTTCACAAAAAGATGGTATTCTACGTAATTTTTTAATTAATCATATTTGTCTCACGTTAAAACAGTTTCATAAAGTATATACTCAAAATTTTATCAACCTATTTTTTGCAGGGTGTCGTAGGATGCTGTGAGTTCAGCCTAGCGAGCGTTTAGTATAAGAGAAAAGGCGATTATTATTTATTACGTGTGGCTGTCGTAAGCTTGGCATTAAAATAACTTTTCAACGTTTTATGTGTTAACTTCATTAGACTTGCGTTATAAATCTAAGCTATTTTTTTTAAATAATATATATTGATTTAATGTCAGATATTGCTAACATTGGATTTCTGTTAAATAAAAATAAAAGTCAATTTTGACAGCTTTGCAACGTTTGTTTCTAAATTTTAATTGTTAAAACGGTATTTTGTGAAAATGTATGAGAAATATGTAATTTTCTTCTTAAAAATTCTTTCATAAAGAAAATATCATATGTTGTACTATTATACTTACTAATAGTTTTTAATAAAACTCCTAGCCCAACATATTTTGTCAGCCTTCCTTGGCGAAGTCTAGAACTTCAGTTCATGTCACTACACGTTTGTAACGTTCTGTTGTCTACATTTTTATCATTTTGACAGAAGTTATATTTGCAGGTTCAGAACAAGTACATTCTTAACTCATTTTTACAACATGCGCTGTCTTTTGGTTTATACCTTCTATGATTTCGGACCATTACATTGGTTATATCGATCGTGCAAGACAAATTTTTGTTTTTGTGACCGTGACATTGTATATTGAGACTGAACCAACAGAGTTTATGGTACATGTTTTGCTAAAAAAAATTGTTACAGATAAAAGAAATGAATTATTTTTCAGTGCTGGACGTCGAGATAGCTCTTCATGAAGCTGCGAGAAAAAATGACACACAGAAAGTTCGAGAACTCGTTGCTCACAGAGTTGATGTTAATTCAAGAAACAACGTAAGTTGTTTGGTCCCACAGTTGTTGTTTGACAATATGTAGTGCCACTTGCTTTTATTTCACCTTAATTTTTACCAAAATATTTTAATAAAGACTGCAGTTGAACTGTATGACAACATTTTGATATTTGCTACTATTACAGTTAGACAGAACCGCTCTGCATTGGGCGGCAGTTGGCGACAATACACGAATAGTTGAAGTTCTGATACAAGCAGGAGCCGACATAGAAGCCCAGGACAAGGTAATTGGAACCTGGTAGAAATACATTGCACTCACATGGCTAAAACGACAATTGAAACGTATTAAAATGTTTCAATTGTATTATCTGCTACTATTTCTAATTATATATAATATGAAACACACGTTGTAGTTCATCCATCTTGCCGTTTGTTTATTATTAAATTTTTATTTCCTATCAATTTCATGGCAAGCTGGTACTTAATAATGTGAAATGCGAACTAAGATGAAAAGAAAAGGCGATTATAATTAAAGCCTTAAAATCACTTAAAATAAGTGCTAGATATAGATTTCTACATTCGAGGGCATTTGTTTATCCTGGGGGGTACTCATGATTTTTTGACTACGGGGATGTGCCGCCCAACTCAATCCAAAATTCAGCTTGTGGTAGCAAACCCAATCCAAATTTTTTGAAATATAAGGATAGCAATCCAAAATTTTAAAGTATTTGAGTAGCAATCAATTTTTACGCAAACTGACTGATACAAACCAAATTCCAAAATCTACTAGTCTAGTATTTATGGATATAAAACTAAAATTAATACATTTTTTTTTTGCTGTAAGCAGTGGGTAGCAGGCCAAATTTTTGAATTTCTTTACGGTAGCAATCCAAAAAAATACAGTAAGTAGCATATAATCCAAATCCAAAATTTTCAACTGGGCTGCACACCCAAACAAAAAAAATATATCCCCCTGGTTGTTTATTATATCAATAGACAGCTCACTGGTCATTTTAGTTTTTTCGGTTCTTCAAGTCAGTGAAACTTTTGTTACCCTTTCAGTATGGCATGCGAGCTGTGCTATGGGCAGCGTGGTTCGGACAAATAGAAACCGTTAAATATCTGGTGCAAGCTGGTGCTAATACAAGAGGGACAAATAAGGTGCACAAAACTTATTTATTTTATAACTCATCATGGAAATGTCTCGATCGTCAAATCTATAAACCAAGATCATTCTAAAGTCAATAACACATTTTATTGTAAAGAATATTTAAGCTAAACTTTGTTTTGATAAAAGGTAAATTATATGTATTTAAAAAATACTGTGAAAAACATTCTCTATTTCACAACCACGTGGCTCCTGTTTTTGCTTTACTAAGCAGTATAGATCAGAATAAAATTGTGCTTACAATCCAATTAACCCAAAATGACTCTAATCACTATCGAACAACTACAAAGCATACGAACAAACATGCTCTTATTTTTTAAAATTTTATTTTCAGCAAGGAATGAACATTGTGCATTGTGCTTCACAAAATAATCACGCGGAAGTTATTAATTTCATCGGTGAATCCCTAGAGACCTATAAAATTAACGACGTGGAAAAGGTACGCTTCGTGCTGAGTGAACTCACCGAATTAATATTATATTTCACCTTGTTATTCACGATTTCATGAAAATTTAAACAGCTTCATTAACTGTGGCGACCTCTGGTTTGTGAAAGGGAATGCAAGCTGATCACCTGATTATCTGATTTGTTTGTCACCGTTATCAAAGGTCGCCAACAACGATGCATGACTGTTATTAGATACAAAAATTGCTATCTAAGTAGGGGGTTAAATATCAGTGATGTATTCATTACTTAACAACTTTGACAATGCATTAGCAAATACTTTTTTGGTGTTGATTTTAAAAAACACACCCTGTTTTGTAAGTATATTATGACAATCAATAGCAAATGATGACTCAGTTGCATATTCCATTAACGGAACGAGGAAAAATTGAATGCATGCAAAATCCACTACGTTGGCCAGGGTGAAAATATTTTTATCTGTCAAAGTGCTTGCACATTATTATGCATGTAATGATTTTCAAAGTGCTTTTGGATGATGCGTCACATTAGCTTAATTGTTTATTACAGAATGGTAAAACAGCATTACATTTGGCAGCTGAAAATGGCCATTTACAAACCGTAGAAAAACTTCTGACTATGAAGGCCGATATGGGTATAAAAGATAAAGTAAGTCTATGTACATGAACAATTACTATACATCATCCAGCACTGAGGTTTTATAAGCCGAGGCCAGGATTGTATATAGCGTCCAATTTCTCAGAAGCTTCCAATGAGGATAATTTTGTTTGGGAGATTATATAGCAAACCAACATATTTTTTACATGTTTCATGCTTAGATAAACCATTTGCTGGTGTGGCTTGGAAGGTCATATCTGTTAAGCTGGTTTTTAATTCGCCAGTCAGCTGAATATGCGGCAAAGCTGTATCTGCCAGTTGAAATTTGTGAATATGCGGCATAGCTGTATCTGCCAACTGAAATAATCTCAACTGCTAGCTGAATTTTGTGAAAAAAGATCTTTTTCATGCTTAAATAAATCATTTGGCGAAGTTACTTTAGAAATTAGAATCTCTTCCCCCTTGCTAGGTGGATCACATATTTAAGGTTTGCCAACCAGACAGAATTAATGGTCTGGGGAACAGATATAATGGGGAACGTACAGACTCGTTGGGCTCAAAATACTCCTTACTTTTTGACATCAAATCTCTTAGGCAAATTAAACTCAGAGTTATTAGAGCCACAGTTGTGCTTATTTTTTATCCCTGTAAAATCACACTTTTTTTTCCATGAATTTACGACATACTCGGGTAACGATGTCTTTATAAGTCGTACACGGTGTGTCGAAATCATTATGAGCTTTTAAGAATTAAGGCCGTATTAAAGTGTATGAAGTTGCTACCAATCTTTTCCGGCTATAGAAAGCACATAATATCTTTTTTAAATGTTGTTTGCTTATTTTGTTCAGTTTCTATATTAATTGTTTTCCCAGATTGGTCAGACAGCCATCCACTTGGCAGCCGCTAACGGTCATGACGCGGTCGTGAATCAGTTGCTTTTAGGCGGGCTGGAGATTGATGACAGAGACCAAGACGGAAGAACAAGCCTTTATCTTGCCGCAGAGAACGGACAAGCTACCGTGGTAGGCACACTGCTGATGGCCACGGCTGATCCTAATGCAGAAACTGTGGTGAGTATAAAACAGTTACTGACGGTGGCAAAACTGGGGCAGAACAATCTTTCATCTGTTAGCTACGGCATTTCCTTATGCATAGATTCTGTCAAATTGTGCAATACAATGAATAATTGAGTTTGCGTTAGAGATAACAAAGCTCATGTGGCGACCATTTTATTGTCGACGAAGTTTTTCAAATTTACAGAAATGCTGTTTTCGACCCATGTTTACGATTCTGACATAATAAAGATTGATAATTAATAAGCAATCACTATTCTCTCACGCCAGTTCGCGTATAGCAAAGTGCTTCGTTAAGCTCATACTTTGCCGATTTCAAGAACAAGTTCCTACTAACATTTCATAATTTTACATAATTTATGATATTTATTACAGAAAGAAATGACTCCTTTACATATCGGTGCTGGAAATGGGCACACGGAAGTGGTTAATACGTTGTTAGAATTTGGTTGCAATGTCAACGCTCAAAATCACGTGAGTATACATTAAACTTACTTACAGTTCATTGCCATTTTTATTATGTGTGCCATTTAATACTAGATCTCGCTTTTGTTTCGAGCTAACGAATTAATTCGAAACAAATTATTCTCGTCTTTTAAAATATATTTTTTTTACAATTCAAACAATCTACTGAGATAAATATTGTTTTGTCTATATTACTAGTTTCATTTGTTTCAAAGAAGTTTAACAATTTTTACCACGTTAAAAAAATATTTCCTTATTGGAATATTCCTTGTTACACCTGTCGATTTAAAGCATTTGATCCGTTTATATATTTCCAGCAAGGGAACACGCCTCTTCATTTAGCCACATTAGCTGACCATTCCGAAGTCATTATAAAACTTGCTCAAAACGGATGCAACTTGAATATCCCAAATAGAGTAAGAAACTAGCTGGTTTTTATGTTTAGAAGTTACATGTGTTTAATTTCTGAGCATTTATTTTATTTCCGGGCTTGGAAGTGACTATGTCCAATTATTTTCAATTATCAACCTGTCTTTGACAAGTTTTTCTTAAGGTTACACCCTCGTTACCGTTTTAATAAAAATTCGTGAAAAATCTTCATTACATTTTTTTCACACAAAATAAATGTTTTCTGATATTTTAACATTCATGCTATACCATGGTGGTATTTTTAGACTCGTGTGTGCAACTCATGAAATTTAATTAAGGTTTTATAACACCTCAGAAAAAATCATAAACATTCGAGTTAACTACAATTCAGTTTTTTAAAGAAGTAAAAGATACGCCCATTATTTGTTATGACCAAATTGTAAGTACTGTGAATAATCTTTAAATTATTAATTAATGTTTAATTTTTTTAGTCGCTAAAAAACTAAATTGATAATACAACCAAAATCCCTAGTGCAATTTAAAAATGGTCCAAAACAAATTATAGGAGAATCGCTTACTTGCTAAAAATATAGTTAGTAAAGATTTTGATCTACGGTACCTAATGATATTTATAGGGTGTCATTAAACGCTAATTAAATTTCATACATTTCACACAATAGTTTAAAATACCAATATGAACGTTAAAGTTTCAGATAACATTTAATTTGTGTGAAAAATGTAGAATAATTGTTTTTGTTGTAATGGGCGTATTTATTATACCGCTCTTTCCATGTTTGAACACCAGCGTGTAGAAAAATTTACTAAATTTATTAATCTGACCTCGTGGTATTCGACACGATTGATTGATTGATTGATTGATTTTATTCTGGTACATGAAACAACAAATATATGTACAATAAATAAATAAATTACAATAAATAAAAATGGTGTTTCATCCCCAAGGATAGCACATAAAGTTCAGAAAAGAAACTTATTTCCAATGTGGTCAATGTGGACACGATGCCTTTGATTTAACCATAACAAATAACGATGTCGAAGGTCACTTGTAAATAGTAGTAAAAATGCAAAATATTATTTCGAAAATTGGTAACATTGCAAACGTTTTCTATTTGGTAAAGCGATATAATCGACATTTTAAAGATAGTAACTGCAACAAGAAACTGTTTTATTTATATTCAAAATAGGAAAATGTCTTTAGTACCCGAAGTGCATCTTGATTCAGTTCAATATGCGTAGCGCATATTGTTAATATTTCTGAATCTTACCCATTTTCCAGAGGTCCTTGACTGCTATACATGTCGCTGTAGAGAATGGATTGAACAATGCCACAGAAGCCTTACTGATCGCTGGTGCCAATTTATCCTTGAAGGACAAAGTGAGAAAATGTTTGCTTTCACGTATCATGAGGCTACTCAGTCATTTCATGCTCAGCATAAAATACATAAGTCAGAGGGATTCCTTCTCTAAAATGGTTTCGTGCATCCTTTACTTTTAGTAAACAATTTACATAGATATGCTCTGCAGGAAATTAAGCTTTAAGTTAGAGGGTTCTTTTACATACTGTAGCCAAATAGTTGTTTTATTTTATTTGCATGGACTTTTTTTGTTGCAGATGGGTAAGACGGCCCTGAGCATGGCAGCACGAGGCAGCTTTGTAACAACTGTCGATATGATTATTAAGGCGGAGAGACATTACACAGGCAAACTGGTACATAATTATTTAGTGTGGTGTTTATATACGTGAATGCATAATTATAACAATTTATAGTGTCATGATGTTATTATCATCATCGTCACCATCATATAATTACAATGACAGTAATGATAATGAAGATAAAAATGCTCCTCATCATCATTGTTCTCATTATGATTACTGTCATCATTCACCTAGGATCATCATTATTGCCATTTTAATCATCATCATCATCATCATTCTGCCAGAACAGCAGCAGCAGTAGTAGCAGCATTTGTAGTCAGCCGCTGCAGCGTTTGTTGTATGTAACATTATCAATTGACATTATCACCAGCTGTATTTTGCAGTATAATTATTTCTTTTGATGTCTGATATTTAGGTTAATGGTGCTACTCACACAGAGAAAACTGATGAAACAGACTCGACAGTAGAAGAATCTCATCCTGCCATCTTGCCTGAAGATGTACCAAAGGTGCAATATAGAAAAGCTGAGAATAAATACGCAATTCAGATGAAGGACATTTTATTTAAGCTTGCTTATCAGCAATTAAAACCAGGAGAATGGAGAAGTCTGGCTACTCATTGGAAATTTACGTCTGACCAACTATTGGCAATAGAACACCAATACACTGGTAAGGCGAAAATTAAGTATTCTGTATTTAACTCAAAACCATTTACCTGGTGCAATTGTTCGTAAAATACAGTTGTAGGGCCTCTTAAAAACTGTGTGTATATGCAGATCATATTAAAAATCCTTCAATATAATCCTCTTAAAAACATTCTGAGTATGACAACTCCAGCTGACATCAGAGTGATGATTTTTTTGGTAAATTACCCTGCTCAAACATGGTAGTTGAAATTAGCCATCAGACTATAGAACTGTATGGTTTTAATTAAGATTTTTTAATGTATTATAGGAGAACAGAGTTATAAAGAGCATGGGTACCGGATGTTGATGATCTGGTTGCATAGCTTTAAGAGAGATGAAAACCCTATGAAGTTCTTATTTGAAGCATTGGTAGCAATTGGCAGGAGACATTTAGCAGGTTAGTATTCAGTTGAAGGGGAGGGTTTTACTATTTGAAAGTGTGGTAATTATTTACTTATAGACTCCATGAAACTTGATAAGAAGGTTGATATTTATATACTGAAAGGGGAGGCATTCAATTGGAACCAATATTGGTATTCAATATATTAAGCAAATAATAAATAAATGCATATGTCTGCATTAAAAAGTGTTGCTTAAGCCCCAGTACATTAGCAAATATATTACTGGTAACCATGTGTGGGAACAAAAACACTTACAATTTTAAGAATAAAGCACATTTGTCCGCGTTACGCATTTAGGGTTACATTTTCGATAAAATATACAAAAGGCTACCTTAAATGAATAAATGTACTGTAGTTTTAGTACGCGTACCTTAAATGATTAACTGTACTGTTTTAGTACGCGTTTGGGTATGATCGAAATCGATTAAAACCGCCAACCTCTTGACCATTCTTCGTCTCTAAGTTCAAGGGCATTTCTCATAATTCCATTTCCCAGATTCCCGGACATTTTCCAAAAAAAATCTCAACGGATTTAGGGCATCTCAAATGTCTTCCATTCAGTGAAAAGGAGTTAAAATTTAAAAATGGGGAAACGCATTTAGCTTAGGGGCTTTTTCAAAAACCCATGGCATATGGGTACCAGTAGTATATTTGATTCGGACCCTCGGGGCTTAACTGTACAACAACATCACACCAGCAAGTATTATCCAATTTTTGATAGAAGAAATCCAGCAAACACGTCTATCATAGAGCACAATTTTCTGTTACTAAATAGACCAAACATTTTTTAATTTCAGAAAGCATCCGTAAAAAAGCCAATTTACTTGCACAAGGAGCGTCATCTCATGGTTCCTGTACTGTGTGCTAATAATATCAAGATTCGTCACCATGAAAACCAGATTGATAAACGTACATGAAGAGTTTTACTATGAAGAACAAATTTAGCGCATGATGCCTATGTTTAAACATAGCTGTAATAGAGTAATGTATACTCAACAAGAACACATCAAATATTGCAGTTTGAATTAATTACTTGTCTTTTATAGCAGCCGTATCTGGGGAATGCCCTATAAAAACTAAAGCTCTTCCACTGAAGATCCCTGTTCATAATTATTGCATGCAGATCAGACAATTATTCTAAATTTACCCAGCACATGATATTCTAACATAAAGGTGCTCAATAACAGTGCATGCAGAAGAGTGTTCTTAATTATTCTAACACAAGCAAAGGAGTACTGTACTGTTTCACGGACAAACAGCTGAATGTAAACAGATGATATTTTCTTGCTCATTTTACATTCAAACGTATGCAAATTAATTTTATTTTCGCCTTTAAAATGTTTCTATAAAATGTCAATATTATTTGTTGTTATTGTAAGCAAATAATAAATAAATGCTCATATCTGGATTAAAAATTGTTGCTTTGTGCAATTTTTAAGTTAATCAACTATTACATAAAGATTGTAAAAAGTTGTAATATTTTTATTGTCACACAAAAATCATTATAGCAAATATATCTTTGAGCAGCAACATAGTACTATTTATAACATTTATATCATCTTTATGAAAGTTAAGGATAACAAAACATATTGTACAGTAATGACACCTCATTGCCACATATAGCCAATCTGCAATTACTATGTATTAAAATTATACCTGGAGAATATCTGTTTTGTGAAATAAAGGTAGACTTCCAAATTCATATACATGAGTCATTTTAATGTTGATTTTCCATAACATTTGGGAGATTTACAAAACACATTATTACCAGGTCATACACCAACATTTAAATATTAATAAAAAATAAATTTCTATTTAAAATATCACAACTGGTATCCATTTTTGATTTTATTTGTAAACAACTGTTCTTTTAACATGGCTACTCACTGTTTCCGGCCTCAGCAATCTGAGAATATATTGCAAAATATTTATTTACTTTTCTGATTATTATACAAAAAATCAGCCAATTTATTTATGACTTATTATCAAGAAATTTTGATTAAATATTTACAAAATTCTTTTTGAGTGATATTAACAAACAGTTTTATTATTTTTCAAATTATTTATTACAGGAATATATACCAGTATATGCTATTCACAGTGCATATACTATTTCACAATATTTAAGAAATAACACTGTTTTGTTCCTAATATTTTACTAAATGACGTTAGATTACAGTTAGAGTTGGTTATAATGTGTGACAATTTCTTACATTTTTGGCTTTAAGCATATTTTATAGTCTACAACACATTGCATAAAGCAAAACGATAGAAGTCTTTATAAAGTTAATATAAAGTATTCTCATGTTTGTTGAGAGAGTTAAACTTCGTTCTTTATTTAAGGGAAGCATGTGTCAAGCGCACATGGTTACAATATTAACCAGAACAGGATGCTATCAGAATCTAAAATGTCCATAGACATATCAAAAAAGCTAGTCTAAGTCATGGTTTTTTGAATCTCCTAATGTATTTCATTGCATATTGTCGAGAAAAATTTTACTAGTATAGTTTGTGAATTTCCAAATGAGAGCATTTTGTAAAAGTATTATTTGAAATTCCATGTTTTAACATAGCCACCTGAATTATTTGCAACAATGTGCCATCTACATTTAGTCCATTTGGATTTTTCATCATTTTTTATAAACAGTTTAAGAAACCTATGAACTGGGCAATTAGCAGACACCTGTGGGACACATGACTGAGCTGCTTGGGGGACTAGACCTAGTGAACATTAAACAATAGAACGACTACGTGATGTACTACGTTAACCCGTGAGGTGGTGTACATTGTTTTGAATGATATCTTATCTAATCTTTTTTAGCGTATCCAAAATAAGGATTCTTTAACTTTGTAAGTTGCCCTCAAGCAAAAGCGGCTGTTACCCTAATTTGTTTTAATCCAAATGAATAGTTTGTATCATGATTTAATATAGGATTTAATAAAACATATTTTTGCAAAAAATTCTATCATTAGAAAATTCACAATCATAATATTCTGTTTTCATTGTGGCTTTACTAAAATATATCAGTAATAATTGTTCTTGCCAGTAAGTAATCAGATATGTCATTTAAATAATCTGTGACATAGATTTTAGAGTATTGTGTCCACGAAACAATTTAACAGCAGACACTGCACAATTGAACATGTCAGCAAAAGAAGATGAAATGACAATGATTTAGCAGGCATTCTGGTATTTCAAGAAATCACGGATGAAATTCTGTTCTCAGAGGTTACAATTTGAATAGTACACTTTAACATTACACAAATTAACTTTAATTAAAAAGATGTGTATTTTATTCAGTTCTGGATGCTCTTTATATCATATGCTTTCACTGCTTTGGCTTAACTCTGATTTACTATGTTGGCTAATTGTTTCCACTGCACTGTACTTTGTGTCCAAGAAAGATTTCAGATGAATCTATAATGATACGGAATCAAATTAACCGGTAACAGACTTTCCTATTTTGAATTTTCATTCTAAAATTTTATTCAGTGCCATGTATGGCCATTGCGAAGAGGAAATGAACTATTACAGCATTCATCAATTTAGCAACGAAGTGAAATAATATGAGAAAAGAAAACTGTACACTAGATTTAAAATCTTCTTGAGTCCATTGAAGTGGAGTTTAACAAATTTATCGAAAGCAACTTACTTGAATATGCACATTAACTTCATCACTTCGACTAAGGTATGGGAAGTTTCCTCCATTTTTCAAATGAGCTCTCTTAGCATCAGGATAGCATTTATACATTTCTTCTCTGACTTTTTGGGACAAAGCGCATTCATCAAATACCTAAAATTCCACAAGAAACTCTAACAAATGATATTTTTATTATTGTTTTTGACTAAAATGTACATAATCATAACAAGTCTAAGTAGAACTGTAAATTTTGTACAGAGTCGAAGTTGGCATTACGGCACACCATTAGGTTTCCCATCCACATTAGTTACAATGTTCATGCAAATAATGGAGCAATGTTCAAAAAGCTATTATCTCTTCATGATATGGGACAATCCATCATCTGATACTTTACTGATTTTGAGAAAATCATGTTGCGGTAAATCGGCCAATTGTAGTGAGCTCAGGAATTGCGTTGCTCTTGCCAGAAAGTATAAAGATGCCAATTCTACATCCATATGTAGTCTCAATAAGCCTTGTGTAATGGGTGTACTTATGACTAGTTCTAGGCAAAACATTTGTTATTCAATCACAATTCCTTTGAGACCTATTATAGCTAAGACAGTTATAAATACTCCCAGTTTGAGACTGGATTTGTTTCCATAAAGACAAAATTGTAAGTTCTACTAAAATTATTTTATCAGTTTCATAACATAATTTCACTTATCTTGTACTTACATCAAGTAATGTCACTTGCACATCTTGCTGAGATATTTTTTGTGGTTCTGCATACGATGTGGCACAATTTAACGTAAGACGAGAAGCAAGTTCAGATTGGCTCAAAGTATCAAGCTGCAAAAAAAGGATCAATATCAAATAAGAGGCAGCTCTGATTGGTGCAAACTATTAAACGGTAAACACAGTAATTATTATCAGGTGAGAGCCAACTGGTCTGTACAGCGGCAGAGAGCAGGAACACTCCAGATATTAAGAGCACAGAAATGTGCTGCCCTATCCAATCCAAAATTTAGTAAATACCTGTTGCTTCTCATTCCTCTCTATCCTGTATCCCTGTCTGTTTCATTTTTTTAATTATCGTTTTTACAGTATTCTTTTAATAAAGGACATAAATGATCCAGGATTTTATATGAAAATTCTTCCGACATCACAGGGTTACTTTTAACTCCATGAATCAAAAAAGGAACCAATTGGCAATTCTTGTCACCCAGGCTTGTCACACCCTGTCTACGCCAATAACGCTTACTTTAGAAGTGGTAATAATCATACCTTTTCAACCATAAAATCTATTGAGTCAGCTATTGCATTATCAACTAATCCCTTTTCAAAACTTCCCATTATCATCTTCTTTAATACCATAGCAGGCAGCATCCAGAACCTTAAAACGTAACAGATAACAATACTTTTACTAACGGTTTATAGTGTTGTCGAGTTCTTTTTATGTTGTAGCTATTATTATCCTTCATAGATGAGTAGACCTTTCTCGTGGATGCCTGATCCAGCTTCCTCCCTAATACTATGCATGCAAACCAAGCAGACATTCAATAAAAATTATTACAAATCTTCAAAATTAAAATACGTGTTACGGTATTTTTTCTGTTTACATCAGGTATAATTATAATGCATGTACTCAATAGTTTATTTTCCTACAATTTTGTTTCTTGATTTTTAAAAGTTAGATAAACCTTTATTTATAAATGAATGATTGTGTAATAATTGATTTGTAGTTTGCCTCTGTATAAAAACAGAAAACTGGGTGTATATCAGCTAGTTGAACAGCCGTAAGAAAACTCTATTGACTATTTGCACCCACTTGGTAGATCTATTAGCCCAGAACTTAGCAGTTGAATTGCCAACATACAGCATTTTGAAAATGAATCAATGTTGTGGAGACCTGCGTCAATGTTTATTCCTAGCAACATTAGTGTTTATACTGACATCATGACCAGTGGCCTCTCCAAGCGCAAATAAATGGTCCATTATTAGCTATATGTTTTACTTACGCATTGGATGAAAGTTCTTGTTTAAATACTGATGTGTCAATAAAAGCATTGCACAGCATCAGGCTGTGAACTCTTGGGGATTTGAAGGTATATTCTGTAAATTTCTGTGCCAAATATCCACCAAGAGATGCACCCAGTAAATGAACCTAAAAATATCAGTGAGAAACTTCATGATATTAAAATCATTTATGTAAAAATAACAACTGACATTAAAAAAAACTTTAAAGTATCGGTGCTAGTCTTCTAAAAAATATTCTATTGCAAGCAAATTCGTCACACTACACTTCTTATAAAGAATTCTACATCCGTGCTTGCATACTTGCCTTATCTAGCTGTAAATAATCTAGGAATCGTCTAAAGCCATCACACCAATCTTTTATGTTCCAATATACCGGATACTCAACCTAAAAAAATATTTTCTGATAAAATTAAAAATGACAATTATAAAACTTAGCACGCTGTTCAGATATCTGATAAATGTACCGTCACGGAAGCTTCAATAAACCTTCGGTTTAATGGCCAAGCTTCTACACAATCTGACTGGCTGCGCTGATGTGAAAAGGTTGAACACTGCACTCTCACTGGATAATGTATAGTGATGATTTTGCTTGTGATTGGACAATGGCTACTGATGTCGTTCATGACTGAGAATATCAGACAGTGTTAGTATTATATGCTAAGGGATCATCTCAAAAGTTATCACAATGACCACAAACGTATAGGGGGCAGGGGGAGGTGGTAAAATCCACCTACGTTTATGGTTTAGTGTGAAATGAAAAAATCATGCCTCGCATATATACGATATTTAAAATCATTGCTTTAACGCACCCCCGTTTTGAAAAAGTAATGCACCCCCATTTTGAACTGACAGGAAAACATGCGCATCACCCCCTTTGGAACAGAAAGATATTTTTTTTCATTTACGGCACTTATGCTGGCATGGGCATATTGTTACAATAGAAGTGAAAATGGCCTTTTTTTTTTTGCTTGTCAATTTTTTCTGGCAGCACAGAGACGTTTTTGCGACCTTTTTCGATTACTCAACTGATATTTTTTCTAAAATCGATATTTCTAAAAAGACCACAAATGCACCCCCTTTTTGAAAAAGTGTCTGATGGCTCTGATTTCGCTCTTGAAATTGGTTGTCATTTTTACAGGTGCGTGACGTCCAAATCTCATTAACCCCCCTACGTTTGACCAGGGGGGTGGAGGATAATTCCTATACGAAACACTATACGTTTGTGGTCATTGTGATAACTTTTGAGATGATCCCTAACAGGGCTTCAATCTTTTTGGTTTTATCTGGGTTGAGCTGGTCAACTTGAAACAAGGAGAAAAACAAGTATTACAATCAAACATAAAGCAATATATAGTTTTGGTCATTTTATCAGATGTATTCAAATTATATTCTGGTAAAGTTTGAAGTATTTTGTATTCTTACACTGATGACTCGATATCCCATGGATGACAATGCTAACAACTGCTTAAAGAAGACATCTGCCGCACCACTAGCAGGGGGAAGACATATCAGTGGACAACGAATGCCACGTGGTCCAGCATCATAATATGTCCAGACTGACTCACCATCCTCATCAACTATTGTCTACAAAGCACCAACAAAAATAACATTAGTCTGTTCTTACATGGTAAAATTTATACGGGACAGTAACATTATTCAACTAGATAAAAAACGGTGAAAAGGAAACTCCATTCTCCTCACAAAACTAATATCAAAAGCGTGCATGTCTTCTTAGGAATTCATGATAGGCTAGTCTTATCTATCATATTAAACAAGAATCAAGCTCAAACTCATGAGTTCAGCATTATTGGCTACATACCCGTTTTTGAGGAACGGAGCTCCTAAAACTTAAATACTCCTGTGAAGTGGCTATTACTCTGTCACCTGACATGATGGTGCATGACTTCACACACTGGTAAATTGCACTGTTGTCTCTAACAAACTTGAAAAAAAATATAAACATATGTCAATGAAGATATTTTAATATTTAAAAAGTCTAAACTATGTCGAAAATTATCTGGCACAGTGAGCTAGCATAGTATGTCTCCTAGAAGTCTTTTCTAGGACTAAAGTACTACTACGACACAATATGACGTGCATGGCTGTACAAATAAAACTATGAACCAAGCTAGTATTGGTCTTAACATTTTCCTATTAAAAATTCTCATACAGCTATACTTCGATGGTCTTTATTTGTTATTATCAAGTGAAGTACAAATCTATGAGTGTAAACAAATACAGATAGCAAAAAATCACTAAAAATCACAATGTACATGCTGTTACGATCGCTTCGTACTTTTTGGATTAAAATCCAACCATTAATGTTGTTTATACTTTCTTTACTTGATAATAAAAAAGTAATAGCATGGGGGAATTGCTGTACGATAATATTCATTGTACAGGTGACTTTTTGTTCTTTTCAAAAGACGATAGATTTTCACTAGGAAAGTGATGCATGGGGCCAATATGTGGAATCTATTGGGATTTCGATCAATGATTAGCATCTATAAATACTACTGCAAACTGTTCTCTGTAGTCCAGTTGTTGAATGCTCAAAAGCGGTAAACTGAACTCAATCTGAAAGGGATATGGAATTCAAAGAAACTGGTGTTGAAAACGGGAGAAATTGAAAAACAAATATAAAAAGGTCAGAATTTAATATATTTTGAAGAGCTCAGTGGAGCAGTGGTTACCATGTCCACCTGGCAAGTCAAAGTTCCCGGGTTCGTTCCTGGGCTTGTACATGCCTTTCAAGGTAATAAAATTTACCTGGCTCAACAGTAGGGACTGTGTTTCCCTCATGGCTCGGATGACTATGTAAAATGACGGTCCCGTGAGGTCTATCTCTCAGGGACGTTAAAGAACGACTACTGACGTCGGTAATTGACCATCAGTTAGTCCTTCCTTTCCTTAATTAGTGCGAATTACCATATTTGGGAGATGCACTGTACGTGGAAGAAGCATAAGTATAAAAGGGGTCCAGATTTATCCAAGTTCGTATATGAGGGGGGAGGCAGCAGTTTAAGCGGGAATTAAAGGCAGCAGAAGAGCACCCTCGTTTGAAAATATTGCAAGTGTTGCAAGGGGGGTCCAAGCAGTTTAAGCGGGAGTTTAAGGCAGCAGAAGAGCACCCTCGATCGAAAATATTGCAAGGAGCATTGCCTATTGGAGTAAGAACCCGGGGGGGGGTACTCGAGTTATTTTTTGGTGGGGGTGTGCAGCCGAGTTGAAAATTTTGGATTTGGATTGTATACTAGCGTAACGATATTCAAAAATTTGGATTGCTACCCACTGCTTACAGCAAATAATTTAGATTAATTTTAGGTTTGTATCCATAATTCCATAAATAAATTTTGGAATTTGGTTTGTATCTGTGAGTTTGCGTAAAAATGGATTGCTATATATATACTCTAGGATATATAAAACTCTAGCTCAAATATTTTAAAATTTTGGATTGCTACCCTAATATTTCACAAAATTTGGATTGCTACCCTAACATTTTTACAAAAATTTGGATTGGGTTTGCTACCACAAGCTAAAATTTTGGATTGGGTTCCGCGGCACATCCCCGTGGCCGTAGTCAAAGAACCTTGAGTACCCCCCTCCCCCGGAGTAAGAACCGTATATATGCACTTATACTAGTAAACTCACTGCTGGATTTTAGTTTTAAAGAAGACTTAACGCATGTAACAATCACATTGTTAATTAAAGAAGTTAAATAACATCAAAACCTTACCAAACTTGGGACAATTTCGATTGTTAGATCAGGACAAACAGGAAATCACAAGATATGAAAGAAGGCCACCTATCGATAAAATAGGAACGAGGCCACAGATCTCATGCAGCATCCCGCCGGATCCCGGGCTCTGCTGGTGTAACTCGGGGTACAACTGGACAATTTTTTTCTAATTATTTGTTTTCATTTGTTCCTTACAAAACATGTTTCAATTGAAAATAGAAAAAATATATAGACGTAGCTGTTGCCTGTATTTTATTTGCGTGACCTAGATAGAATGCAGGGATTTCCTCGAAATGACATCATAAAGGAATTCCCAAACGTGCATGTCGGATTTGCAGTGGTCAACTCTTATATTAGTCCGCCGTTTACGGACGCATGTGTGCAGGGAAAGCAGTTTTAAGGCAAGATGCCTCCTCCGAAAACTGCAGAAGAAAGGTTGCGAATGTTGGGCGCGGCCTGTAAAGGTACAAATGATGTTTAAAAAGTACAATTTTACTAAAGCAATTTTATTAAGGTATTGACTATAATTGTTCAGTATTATCCGGGGTAATACTATGATCAAAGTCAATGATTAAAGTGCAAATAGTATCTTTTCCCGGGTATTTTTCTTCACTAAAATAAAAGCCATTACAACACCGTCTGTTTTTTTTTCAAGAGTGGTGATAAATTGTTTTTTTATTGCATTGCAAGGGTGTGCCTTAACAATCAGAGACTAAAAAGACAATTCCGCCGTGTATTTAAAAGGCAACCATGGCAGGAGAGGGGATCCGGGAATGTTAATCATACAATGTATATATAAAAGCATAATGTATATTAAAACTTTAGTCATGGATATATGAACCTGTTATATGGCATGTCATAGCAGGGTCAATATCCAGGACTATTATAACAATTTTTTCTAGGTAATTGCATCTTAGCGTTTTAATTCAGTCTAAAAAATACTTTTGTAACTGTATACCTAATTCACTCAGAATTTTAAACCTCTTGATCAAAAAGCTCAAATACATTTTTACAATGATTTCAGGTCCTGGTCCAGCTGCATACCTTTTACCGCCTGTTGTTGGTTTCAAAGATCATGACCAGACAAAGAAGAAGGAGCCTGCACATCAGTTGGGACTAAGGCTTCCAAGTATTTGTGAGTACATAAACTTTTTGAAGGTGGAAAAATACCAGAAGGTATTGAAATTTGATTTACGATATATTGTACAATATATCGTAAATCAAATTTCAATACCTTCTGGTATTTTTCCACCTTCAAAAAGTTTATGTACTCACAAATACTTGGAAGCCTTAGTCCCAACTGATGTGCAGGCTCCTTCTTCTTTGTCTGGTCATGATCTTTGAAACCAACAACAGGCGGTAAAAGGTATGCAGCTGGACCAGGACCTGAAATCATTGTAAAAATGTATTTGAGCTTTTTGATCAAGAGGTTTAAAATTCTGAGTGAATTAGGTATACAGTTACAAAAGTATTTTTTAGACTGAATTAAAACGCTAAGATGCAATTACCTAGAAAAAATTGTTATAATAGTCCTGGATATTGACCCTGCTATGACATGCCATATAACAGGTTCATATATCCATGACTAAAGTTTTAATATACATTATGCTTTTATATATACATTGTATGATTAACATTCCCGGATCCCCTCTCCTGCCATGGTTGCCTTTTAAATACACGGCGGAATTGTCTTTTTAGTCTCTGATTGTTAAGGCACACCCTTGCAATGCAATAAAAAAACAATTTATCACCACTCTTGAAAAAAAAACAGACGGTGTTGTAATGGCTTTTATTTTAGTGAAGAAAAATACCCGGGAAAAGATACTATTTGCACTTTAATCATTGACTTTGATCATAGTATTACCCCGGATAATACTGAACAATTATAGTCAATACCTTAATAAAATTGCTTTAGTAAAATTGTACTTTTTAAACATCATTTGTACCTTTACAGGCCGCGCCCAACATTCGCAACCTTTCTTCTGCAGTTTTCGGAGGAGGCATCTTGCCTTAAAACTGCTTTCCCTGCACACATGCGTCCGTAAACGGCGGACTAATATAAGAGTTGACCACTGCAAATCCGACATGCACGTTTGGGAATTCCTTTATGATGTCATTTCGAGGAAATCCCTGCATTCTATCTAGGTCACGCAAATAAAATACAGGCAACAGCTACGTCTATATATTTTTTCTATTTTCAATTGAAACAT
Source organism: Phoronis ovalis (assembly GCA_028565635.1). Taxonomy (NCBI): domain Eukaryota; kingdom Metazoa; phylum Phoronida; family Phoronidae; genus Phoronis; species Phoronis ovalis. Next base: position 21,029 of record JAOXYB010050279.1, on the reverse strand, counting down.
GTTTTGTAAGGAACAAATGAAAACAAATAATTAGAAAAAAATTGTCCAGTTGTACCCCGAGTTACACCAGCAGAGCCCGGGATCCGGCGGGATGCTGCATGAGATCTGTGGCCTCGTTCCTATTTTATCGATAGGTGGCCTTCTTTCATATCTTGTGATTTCCTGTTTGTCCTGATCTAACAATCGAAATTGTCCCAAGTTTGGTAAGGTTTTGATGTTATTTAACTTCTTTAATTAACAATGTGATTGTTACATGCGTTAAGTCTTCTTTAAAACTAAAATCCAGCAGTGAGTTTACTAGTATAAGTGCATATATACGGTTCTTACTCCGGGGGAGGGGGGTACTCAAGGTTCTTTGACTACGGCCACGGGGATGTGCCGCGGAACCCAATCCAAAATTTTAGCTTGTGGTAGCAAACCCAATCCAAATTTTTGTAAAAATGTTAGGGTAGCAATCCAAATTTTGTGAAATATTAGGGTAGCAATCCAAAATTTTAAAATATTTGAGCTAGAGTTTTATATATCCTAGAGTATATATATAGCAATCCATTTTTACGCAAACTCACAGATACAAACCAAATTCCAAAATTTATTTATGGAATTATGGATACAAACCTAAAATTAATCTAAATTATTTGCTGTAAGCAGTGGGTAGCAATCCAAATTTTTGAATATCGTTACGCTAGTATACAATCCAAATCCAAAATTTTCAACTCGGCTGCACACCCCCACCAAAAAATAACTCGAGTACCCCCCCCCGGGTTCTTACTCCAATAGGCAATGCTCCTTGCAATATTTTCGATCGAGGGTGCTCTTCTGCTGCCTTAAACTCCCGCTTAAACTGCTTGGACCCCCCTTGCAACACTTGCAATATTTTCAAACGAGGGTGCTCTTCTGCTGCCTTTAATTCCCGCTTAAACTGCTGCCTCCCCCCTCATATACGAACTTGGATAAATCTGGACCCCTTTTATACTTATGCTTCTTCCACGTACAGTGCATCTCCCAAATATGGTAATTCGCACTAATTAAGGAAAGGAAGGACTAACTGATGGTCAATTACCGACGTCAGTAGTCGTTCTTTAACGTCCCTGAGAGATAGACCTCACGGGACCGTCATTTTACATAGTCATCCGAGCCATGAGGGAAACACAGTCCCTACTGTTGAGCCAGGTAAATTTTATTACCTTGAAAGGCATGTACAAGCCCAGGAACGAACCCGGGAACTTTGACTTGCCAGGTGGACATGGTAACCACTGCTCCACTGAGCTCTTCAAAATATATTAAATTCTGACCTTTTTATATTTGTTTTTCAATTTCTCCCGTTTTCAACACCAGTTTCTTTGAATTCCATATCCCTTTCAGATTGAGTTCAGTTTACCGCTTTTGAGCATTCAACAACTGGACTACAGAGAACAGTTTGCAGTAGTATTTATAGATGCTAATCATTGATCGAAATCCCAATAGATTCCACATATTGGCCCCATGCATCACTTTCCTAGTGAAAATCTATCGTCTTTTGAAAAGAACAAAAAGTCACCTGTACAATGAATATTATCGTACAGCAATTCCCCCATGCTATTACTTTTTTATTATCAAGTAAAGAAAGTATAAACAACATTAATGGTTGGATTTTAATCCAAAAAGTACGAAGCGATCGTAACAGCATGTACATTGTGATTTTTAGTGATTTTTTGCTATCTGTATTTGTTTACACTCATAGATTTGTACTTCACTTGATAATAACAAATAAAGACCATCGAAGTATAGCTGTATGAGAATTTTTAATAGGAAAATGTTAAGACCAATACTAGCTTGGTTCATAGTTTTATTTGTACAGCCATGCACGTCATATTGTGTCGTAGTAGTACTTTAGTCCTAGAAAAGACTTCTAGGAGACATACTATGCTAGCTCACTGTGCCAGATAATTTTCGACATAGTTTAGACTTTTTAAATATTAAAATATCTTCATTGACATATGTTTATATTTTTTTTCAAGTTTGTTAGAGACAACAGTGCAATTTACCAGTGTGTGAAGTCATGCACCATCATGTCAGGTGACAGAGTAATAGCCACTTCACAGGAGTATTTAAGTTTTAGGAGCTCCGTTCCTCAAAAACGGGTATGTAGCCAATAATGCTGAACTCATGAGTTTGAGCTTGATTCTTGTTTAATATGATAGATAAGACTAGCCTATCATGAATTCCTAAGAAGACATGCACGCTTTTGATATTAGTTTTGTGAGGAGAATGGAGTTTCCTTTTCACCGTTTTTTATCTAGTTGAATAATGTTACTGTCCCGTATAAATTTTACCATGTAAGAACAGACTAATGTTATTTTTGTTGGTGCTTTGTAGACAATAGTTGATGAGGATGGTGAGTCAGTCTGGACATATTATGATGCTGGACCACGTGGCATTCGTTGTCCACTGATATGTCTTCCCCCTGCTAGTGGTGCGGCAGATGTCTTCTTTAAGCAGTTGTTAGCATTGTCATCCATGGGATATCGAGTCATCAGTGTAAGAATACAAAATACTTCAAACTTTACCAGAATATAATTTGAATACATCTGATAAAATGACCAAAACTATATATTGCTTTATGTTTGATTGTAATACTTGTTTTTCTCCTTGTTTCAAGTTGACCAGCTCAACCCAGATAAAACCAAAAAGATTGAAGCCCTGTTAGGGATCATCTCAAAAGTTATCACAATGACCACAAACGTATAGTGTTTCGTATAGGAATTATCCTCCACCCCCCTGGTCAAACGTAGGGGGGTTAATGAGATTTGGACGTCACGCACCTGTAAAAATGACAACCAATTTCAAGAGCGAAATCAGAGCCATCAGACACTTTTTCAAAAAGGGGGTGCATTTGTGGTCTTTTTAGAAATATCGATTTTAGAAAAAATATCAGTTGAGTAATCGAAAAAGGTCGCAAAAACGTCTCTGTGCTGCCAGAAAAAATTGACAAGCAAAAAAAAAAAGGCCATTTTCACTTCTATTGTAACAATATGCCCATGCCAGCATAAGTGCCGTAAATGAAAAAAAATATCTTTCTGTTCCAAAGGGGGTGATGCGCATGTTTTCCTGTCAGTTCAAAATGGGGGTGCATTACTTTTTCAAAACGGGGGTGCGTTAAAGCAATGATTTTAAATATCGTATATATGCGAGGCATGATTTTTTCATTTCACACTAAACCATAAACGTAGGTGGATTTTACCACCTCCCCCTGCCCCCTATACGTTTGTGGTCATTGTGATAACTTTTGAGATGATCCCTTAGCATATAATACTAACACTGTCTGATATTCTCAGTCATGAACGACATCAGTAGCCATTGTCCAATCACAAGCAAAATCATCACTATACATTATCCAGTGAGAGTGCAGTGTTCAACCTTTTCACATCAGCGCAGCCAGTCAGATTGTGTAGAAGCTTGGCCATTAAACCGAAGGTTTATTGAAGCTTCCGTGACGGTACATTTATCAGATATCTGAACAGCGTGCTAAGTTTTATAATTGTCATTTTTAATTTTATCAGAAAATATTTTTTTAGGTTGAGTATCCGGTATATTGGAACATAAAAGATTGGTGTGATGGCTTTAGACGATTCCTAGATTATTTACAGCTAGATAAGGCAAGTATGCAAGCACGGATGTAGAATTCTTTATAAGAAGTGTAGTGTGACGAATTTGCTTGCAATAGAATATTTTTTAGAAGACTAGCACCGATACTTTAAAGTTTTTTTTAATGTCAGTTGTTATTTTTACATAAATGATTTTAATATCATGAAGTTTCTCACTGATATTTTTAGGTTCATTTACTGGGTGCATCTCTTGGTGGATATTTGGCACAGAAATTTACAGAATATACCTTCAAATCCCCAAGAGTTCACAGCCTGATGCTGTGCAATGCTTTTATTGACACATCAGTATTTAAACAAGAACTTTCATCCAATGCGTAAGTAAAACATATAGCTAATAATGGACCATTTATTTGCGCTTGGAGAGGCCACTGGTCATGATGTCAGTATAAACACTAATGTTGCTAGGAATAAACATTGACGCAGGTCTCCACAACATTGATTCATTTTCAAAATGCTGTATGTTGGCAATTCAACTGCTAAGTTCTGGGCTAATAGATCTACCAAGTGGGTGCAAATAGTCAATAGAGTTTTCTTACGGCTGTTCAACTAGCTGATATACACCCAGTTTTCTGTTTTTATACAGAGGCAAACTACAAATCAATTATTACACAATCATTCATTTATAAATAAAGGTTTATCTAACTTTTAAAAATCAAGAAACAAAATTGTAGGAAAATAAACTATTGAGTACATGCATTATAATTATACCTGATGTAAACAGAAAAAATACCGTAACACGTATTTTAATTTTGAAGATTTGTAATAATTTTTATTGAATGTCTGCTTGGTTTGCATGCATAGTATTAGGGAGGAAGCTGGATCAGGCATCCACGAGAAAGGTCTACTCATCTATGAAGGATAATAATAGCTACAACATAAAAAGAACTCGACAACACTATAAACCGTTAGTAAAAGTATTGTTATCTGTTACGTTTTAAGGTTCTGGATGCTGCCTGCTATGGTATTAAAGAAGATGATAATGGGAAGTTTTGAAAAGGGATTAGTTGATAATGCAATAGCTGACTCAATAGATTTTATGGTTGAAAAGGTATGATTATTACCACTTCTAAAGTAAGCGTTATTGGCGTAGACAGGGTGTGACAAGCCTGGGTGACAAGAATTGCCAATTGGTTCCTTTTTTGATTCATGGAGTTAAAAGTAACCCTGTGATGTCGGAAGAATTTTCATATAAAATCCTGGATCATTTATGTCCTTTATTAAAAGAATACTGTAAAAACGATAATTAAAAAAATGAAACAGACAGGGATACAGGATAGAGAGGAATGAGAAGCAACAGGTATTTACTAAATTTTGGATTGGATAGGGCAGCACATTTCTGTGCTCTTAATATCTGGAGTGTTCCTGCTCTCTGCCGCTGTACAGACCAGTTGGCTCTCACCTGATAATAATTACTGTGTTTACCGTTTAATAGTTTGCACCAATCAGAGCTGCCTCTTATTTGATATTGATCCTTTTTTTGCAGCTTGATACTTTGAGCCAATCTGAACTTGCTTCTCGTCTTACGTTAAATTGTGCCACATCGTATGCAGAACCACAAAAAATATCTCAGCAAGATGTGCAAGTGACATTACTTGATGTAAGTACAAGATAAGTGAAATTATGTTATGAAACTGATAAAATAATTTTAGTAGAACTTACAATTTTGTCTTTATGGAAACAAATCCAGTCTCAAACTGGGAGTATTTATAACTGTCTTAGCTATAATAGGTCTCAAAGGAATTGTGATTGAATAACAAATGTTTTGCCTAGAACTAGTCATAAGTACACCCATTACACAAGGCTTATTGAGACTACATATGGATGTAGAATTGGCATCTTTATACTTTCTGGCAAGAGCAACGCAATTCCTGAGCTCACTACAATTGGCCGATTTACCGCAACATGATTTTCTCAAAATCAGTAAAGTATCAGATGATGGATTGTCCCATATCATGAAGAGATAATAGCTTTTTGAACATTGCTCCATTATTTGCATGAACATTGTAACTAATGTGGATGGGAAACCTAATGGTGTGCCGTAATGCCAACTTCGACTCTGTACAAAATTTACAGTTCTACTTAGACTTGTTATGATTATGTACATTTTAGTCAAAAACAATAATAAAAATATCATTTGTTAGAGTTTCTTGTGGAATTTTAGGTATTTGATGAATGCGCTTTGTCCCAAAAAGTCAGAGAAGAAATGTATAAATGCTATCCTGATGCTAAGAGAGCTCATTTGAAAAATGGAGGAAACTTCCCATACCTTAGTCGAAGTGATGAAGTTAATGTGCATATTCAAGTAAGTTGCTTTCGATAAATTTGTTAAACTCCACTTCAATGGACTCAAGAAGATTTTAAATCTAGTGTACAGTTTTCTTTTCTCATATTATTTCACTTCGTTGCTAAATTGATGAATGCTGTAATAGTTCATTTCCTCTTCGCAATGGCCATACATGGCACTGAATAAAATTTTAGAATGAAAATTCAAAATAGGAAAGTCTGTTACCGGTTAATTTGATTCCGTATCATTATAGATTCATCTGAAATCTTTCTTGGACACAAAGTACAGTGCAGTGGAAACAATTAGCCAACATAGTAAATCAGAGTTAAGCCAAAGCAGTGAAAGCATATGATATAAAGAGCATCCAGAACTGAATAAAATACACATCTTTTTAATTAAAGTTAATTTGTGTAATGTTAAAGTGTACTATTCAAATTGTAACCTCTGAGAACAGAATTTCATCCGTGATTTCTTGAAATACCAGAATGCCTGCTAAATCATTGTCATTTCATCTTCTTTTGCTGACATGTTCAATTGTGCAGTGTCTGCTGTTAAATTGTTTCGTGGACACAATACTCTAAAATCTATGTCACAGATTATTTAAATGACATATCTGATTACTTACTGGCAAGAACAATTATTACTGATATATTTTAGTAAAGCCACAATGAAAACAGAATATTATGATTGTGAATTTTCTAATGATAGAATTTTTTGCAAAAATATGTTTTATTAAATCCTATATTAAATCATGATACAAACTATTCATTTGGATTAAAACAAATTAGGGTAACAGCCGCTTTTGCTTGAGGGCAACTTACAAAGTTAAAGAATCCTTATTTTGGATACGCTAAAAAAGATTAGATAAGATATCATTCAAAACAATGTACACCACCTCACGGGTTAACGTAGTACATCACGTAGTCGTTCTATTGTTTAATGTTCACTAGGTCTAGTCCCCCAAGCAGCTCAGTCATGTGTCCCACAGGTGTCTGCTAATTGCCCAGTTCATAGGTTTCTTAAACTGTTTATAAAAAATGATGAAAAATCCAAATGGACTAAATGTAGATGGCACATTGTTGCAAATAATTCAGGTGGCTATGTTAAAACATGGAATTTCAAATAATACTTTTACAAAATGCTCTCATTTGGAAATTCACAAACTATACTAGTAAAATTTTTCTCGACAATATGCAATGAAATACATTAGGAGATTCAAAAAACCATGACTTAGACTAGCTTTTTTGATATGTCTATGGACATTTTAGATTCTGATAGCATCCTGTTCTGGTTAATATTGTAACCATGTGCGCTTGACACATGCTTCCCTTAAATAAAGAACGAAGTTTAACTCTCTCAACAAACATGAGAATACTTTATATTAACTTTATAAAGACTTCTATCGTTTTGCTTTATGCAATGTGTTGTAGACTATAAAATATGCTTAAAGCCAAAAATGTAAGAAATTGTCACACATTATAACCAACTCTAACTGTAATCTAACGTCATTTAGTAAAATATTAGGAACAAAACAGTGTTATTTCTTAAATATTGTGAAATAGTATATGCACTGTGAATAGCATATACTGGTATATATTCCTGTAATAAATAATTTGAAAAATAATAAAACTGTTTGTTAATATCACTCAAAAAGAATTTTGTAAATATTTAATCAAAATTTCTTGATAATAAGTCATAAATAAATTGGCTGATTTTTTGTATAATAATCAGAAAAGTAAATAAATATTTTGCAATATATTCTCAGATTGCTGAGGCCGGAAACAGTGAGTAGCCATGTTAAAAGAACAGTTGTTTACAAATAAAATCAAAAATGGATACCAGTTGTGATATTTTAAATAGAAATTTATTTTTTATTAATATTTAAATGTTGGTGTATGACCTGGTAATAATGTGTTTTGTAAATCTCCCAAATGTTATGGAAAATCAACATTAAAATGACTCATGTATATGAATTTGGAAGTCTACCTTTATTTCACAAAACAGATATTCTCCAGGTATAATTTTAATACATAGTAATTGCAGATTGGCTATATGTGGCAATGAGGTGTCATTACTGTACAATATGTTTTGTTATCCTTAACTTTCATAAAGATGATATAAATGTTATAAATAGTACTATGTTGCTGCTCAAAGATATATTTGCTATAATGATTTTTGTGTGACAATAAAAATATTACAACTTTTTACAATCTTTATGTAATAGTTGATTAACTTAAAAATTGCACAAAGCAACAATTTTTAATCCAGATATGAGCATTTATTTATTATTTGCTTACAATAACAACAAATAATATTGACATTTTATAGAAACATTTTAAAGGCGAAAATAAAATTAATTTGCATACGTTTGAATGTAAAATGAGCAAGAAAATATCATCTGTTTACATTCAGCTGTTTGTCCGTGAAACAGTACAGTACTCCTTTGCTTGTGTTAGAATAATTAAGAACACTCTTCTGCATGCACTGTTATTGAGCACCTTTATGTTAGAATATCATGTGCTGGGTAAATTTAGAATAATTGTCTGATCTGCATGCAATAATTATGAACAGGGATCTTCAGTGGAAGAGCTTTAGTTTTTATAGGGCATTCCCCAGATACGGCTGCTATAAAAGACAAGTAATTAATTCAAACTGCAATATTTGATGTGTTCTTGTTGAGTATACATTACTCTATTACAGCTATGTTTAAACATAGGCATCATGCGCTAAATTTGTTCTTCATAGTAAAACTCTTCATGTACGTTTATCAATCTGGTTTTCATGGTGACGAATCTTGATATTATTAGCACACAGTACAGGAACCATGAGATGACGCTCCTTGTGCAAGTAAATTGGCTTTTTTACGGATGCTTTCTGAAATTAAAAAATGTTTGGTCTATTTAGTAACAGAAAATTGTGCTCTATGATAGACGTGTTTGCTGGATTTCTTCTATCAAAAATTGGATAATACTTGCTGGTGTGATGTTGTTGTACAGTTAAGCCCCGAGGGTCCGAATCAAATATACTACTGGTACCCATATGCCATGGGTTTTTGAAAAAGCCCCTAAGCTAAATGCGTTTCCCCATTTTTAAATTTTAACTCCTTTTCACTGAATGGAAGACATTTGAGATGCCCTAAATCCGTTGAGATTTTTTTTGGAAAATGTCCGGGAATCTGGGAAATGGAATTATGAGAAATGCCCTTGAACTTAGAGACGAAGAATGGTCAAGAGGTTGGCGGTTTTAATCGATTTCGATCATACCCAAACGCGTACTAAAACAGTACAGTTAATCATTTAAGGTACGCGTACTAAAACTACAGTACATTTATTCATTTAAGGTAGCCTTTTGTATATTTTATCGAAAATGTAACCCTAAATGCGTAACGCGGACAAATGTGCTTTATTCTTAAAATTGTAAGTGTTTTTGTTCCCACACATGGTTACCAGTAATATATTTGCTAATGTACTGGGGCTTAAGCAACACTTTTTAATGCAGACATATGCATTTATTTATTATTTGCTTAATATATTGAATACCAATATTGGTTCCAATTGAATGCCTCCCCTTTCAGTATATAAATATCAACCTTCTTATCAAGTTTCATGGAGTCTATAAGTAAATAATTACCACACTTTCAAATAGTAAAACCCTCCCCTTCAACTGAATACTAACCTGCTAAATGTCTCCTGCCAATTGCTACCAATGCTTCAAATAAGAACTTCATAGGGTTTTCATCTCTCTTAAAGCTATGCAACCAGATCATCAACATCCGGTACCCATGCTCTTTATAACTCTGTTCTCCTATAATACATTAAAAAATCTTAATTAAAACCATACAGTTCTATAGTCTGATGGCTAATTTCAACTACCATGTTTGAGCAGGGTAATTTACCAAAAAAATCATCACTCTGATGTCAGCTGGAGTTGTCATACTCAGAATGTTTTTAAGAGGATTATATTGAAGGATTTTTAATATGATCTGCATATACACACAGTTTTTAAGAGGCCCTACAACTGTATTTTACGAACAATTGCACCAGGTAAATGGTTTTGAGTTAAATACAGAATACTTAATTTTCGCCTTACCAGTGTATTGGTGTTCTATTGCCAATAGTTGGTCAGACGTAAATTTCCAATGAGTAGCCAGACTTCTCCATTCTCCTGGTTTTAATTGCTGATAAGCAAGCTTAAATAAAATGTCCTTCATCTGAATTGCGTATTTATTCTCAGCTTTTCTATATTGCACCTTTGGTACATCTTCAGGCAAGATGGCAGGATGAGATTCTTCTACTGTCGAGTCTGTTTCATCAGTTTTCTCTGTGTGAGTAGCACCATTAACCTAAATATCAGACATCAAAAGAAATAATTATACTGCAAAATACAGCTGGTGATAATGTCAATTGATAATGTTACATACAACAAACGCTGCAGCGGCTGACTACAAATGCTGCTACTACTGCTGCTGCTGTTCTGGCAGAATGATGATGATGATGATGATTAAAATGGCAATAATGATGATCCTAGGTGAATGATGACAGTAATCATAATGAGAACAATGATGATGAGGAGCATTTTTATCTTCATTATCATTACTGTCATTGTAATTATATGATGGTGACGATGATGATAATAACATCATGACACTATAAATTGTTATAATTATGCATTCACGTATATAAACACCACACTAAATAATTATGTACCAGTTTGCCTGTGTAATGTCTCTCCGCCTTAATAATCATATCGACAGTTGTTACAAAGCTGCCTCGTGCTGCCATGCTCAGGGCCGTCTTACCCATCTGCAACAAAAAAAGTCCATGCAAATAAAATAAAACAACTATTTGGCTACAGTATGTAAAAGAACCCTCTAACTTAAAGCTTAATTTCCTGCAGAGCATATCTATGTAAATTGTTTACTAAAAGTAAAGGATGCACGAAACCATTTTAGAGAAGGAATCCCTCTGACTTATGTATTTTATGCTGAGCATGAAATGACTGAGTAGCCTCATGATACGTGAAAGCAAACATTTTCTCACTTTGTCCTTCAAGGATAAATTGGCACCAGCGATCAGTAAGGCTTCTGTGGCATTGTTCAATCCATTCTCTACAGCGACATGTATAGCAGTCAAGGACCTCTGGAAAATGGGTAAGATTCAGAAATATTAACAATATGCGCTACGCATATTGAACTGAATCAAGATGCACTTCGGGTACTAAAGACATTTTCCTATTTTGAATATAAATAAAACAGTTTCTTGTTGCAGTTACTATCTTTAAAATGTCGATTATATCGCTTTACCAAATAGAAAACGTTTGCAATGTTACCAATTTTCGAAATAATATTTTGCATTTTTACTACTATTTACAAGTGACCTTCGACATCGTTATTTGTTATGGTTAAATCAAAGGCATCGTGTCCACATTGACCACATTGGAAATAAGTTTCTTTTCTGAACTTTATGTGCTATCCTTGGGGATGAAACACCATTTTTATTTATTGTAATTTATTTATTTATTGTACATATATTTGTTGTTTCATGTACCAGAATAAAATCAATCAATCAATCAATCAATCGTGTCGAATACCACGAGGTCAGATTAATAAATTTAGTAAATTTTTCTACACGCTGGTGTTCAAACATGGAAAGAGCGGTATAATAAATACGCCCATTACAACAAAAACAATTATTCTACATTTTTCACACAAATTAAATGTTATCTGAAACTTTAACGTTCATATTGGTATTTTAAACTATTGTGTGAAATGTATGAAATTTAATTAGCGTTTAATGACACCCTATAAATATCATTAGGTACCGTAGATCAAAATCTTTACTAACTATATTTTTAGCAAGTAAGCGATTCTCCTATAATTTGTTTTGGACCATTTTTAAATTGCACTAGGGATTTTGGTTGTATTATCAATTTAGTTTTTTAGCGACTAAAAAAATTAAACATTAATTAATAATTTAAAGATTATTCACAGTACTTACAATTTGGTCATAACAAATAATGGGCGTATCTTTTACTTCTTTAAAAAACTGAATTGTAGTTAACTCGAATGTTTATGATTTTTTCTGAGGTGTTATAAAACCTTAATTAAATTTCATGAGTTGCACACACGAGTCTAAAAATACCACCATGGTATAGCATGAATGTTAAAATATCAGAAAACATTTATTTTGTGTGAAAAAAATGTAATGAAGATTTTTCACGAATTTTTATTAAAACGGTAACGAGGGTGTAACCTTAAGAAAAACTTGTCAAAGACAGGTTGATAATTGAAAATAATTGGACATAGTCACTTCCAAGCCCGGAAATAAAATAAATGCTCAGAAATTAAACACATGTAACTTCTAAACATAAAAACCAGCTAGTTTCTTACTCTATTTGGGATATTCAAGTTGCATCCGTTTTGAGCAAGTTTTATAATGACTTCGGAATGGTCAGCTAATGTGGCTAAATGAAGAGGCGTGTTCCCTTGCTGGAAATATATAAACGGATCAAATGCTTTAAATCGACAGGTGTAACAAGGAATATTCCAATAAGGAAATATTTTTTTAACGTGGTAAAAATTGTTAAACTTCTTTGAAACAAATGAAACTAGTAATATAGACAAAACAATATTTATCTCAGTAGATTGTTTGAATTGTAAAAAAAATATATTTTAAAAGACGAGAATAATTTGTTTCGAATTAATTCGTTAGCTCGAAACAAAAGCGAGATCTAGTATTAAATGGCACACATAATAAAAATGGCAATGAACTGTAAGTAAGTTTAATGTATACTCACGTGATTTTGAGCGTTGACATTGCAACCAAATTCTAACAACGTATTAACCACTTCCGTGTGCCCATTTCCAGCACCGATATGTAAAGGAGTCATTTCTTTCTGTAATAAATATCATAAATTATGTAAAATTATGAAATGTTAGTAGGAACTTGTTCTTGAAATCGGCAAAGTATGAGCTTAACGAAGCACTTTGCTATACGCGAACTGGCGTGAGAGAATAGTGATTGCTTATTAATTATCAATCTTTATTATGTCAGAATCGTAAACATGGGTCGAAAACAGCATTTCTGTAAATTTGAAAAACTTCGTCGACAATAAAATGGTCGCCACATGAGCTTTGTTATCTCTAACGCAAACTCAATTATTCATTGTATTGCACAATTTGACAGAATCTATGCATAAGGAAATGCCGTAGCTAACAGATGAAAGATTGTTCTGCCCCAGTTTTGCCACCGTCAGTAACTGTTTTATACTCACCACAGTTTCTGCATTAGGATCAGCCGTGGCCATCAGCAGTGTGCCTACCACGGTAGCTTGTCCGTTCTCTGCGGCAAGATAAAGGCTTGTTCTTCCGTCTTGGTCTCTGTCATCAATCTCCAGCCCGCCTAAAAGCAACTGATTCACGACCGCGTCATGACCGTTAGCGGCTGCCAAGTGGATGGCTGTCTGACCAATCTGGGAAAACAATTAATATAGAAACTGAACAAAATAAGCAAACAACATTTAAAAAAGATATTATGTGCTTTCTATAGCCGGAAAAGATTGGTAGCAACTTCATACACTTTAATACGGCCTTAATTCTTAAAAGCTCATAATGATTTCGACACACCGTGTACGACTTATAAAGACATCGTTACCCGAGTATGTCGTAAATTCATGGAAAAAAAAGTGTGATTTTACAGGGATAAAAAATAAGCACAACTGTGGCTCTAATAACTCTGAGTTTAATTTGCCTAAGAGATTTGATGTCAAAAAGTAAGGAGTATTTTGAGCCCAACGAGTCTGTACGTTCCCCATTATATCTGTTCCCCAGACCATTAATTCTGTCTGGTTGGCAAACCTTAAATATGTGATCCACCTAGCAAGGGGGAAGAGATTCTAATTTCTAAAGTAACTTCGCCAAATGATTTATTTAAGCATGAAAAAGATCTTTTTTCACAAAATTCAGCTAGCAGTTGAGATTATTTCAGTTGGCAGATACAGCTATGCCGCATATTCACAAATTTCAACTGGCAGATACAGCTTTGCCGCATATTCAGCTGACTGGCGAATTAAAAACCAGCTTAACAGATATGACCTTCCAAGCCACACCAGCAAATGGTTTATCTAAGCATGAAACATGTAAAAAATATGTTGGTTTGCTATATAATCTCCCAAACAAAATTATCCTCATTGGAAGCTTCTGAGAAATTGGACGCTATATACAATCCTGGCCTCGGCTTATAAAACCTCAGTGCTGGATGATGTATAGTAATTGTTCATGTACATAGACTTACTTTATCTTTTATACCCATATCGGCCTTCATAGTCAGAAGTTTTTCTACGGTTTGTAAATGGCCATTTTCAGCTGCCAAATGTAATGCTGTTTTACCATTCTGTAATAAACAATTAAGCTAATGTGACGCATCATCCAAAAGCACTTTGAAAATCATTACATGCATAATAATGTGCAAGCACTTTGACAGATAAAAATATTTTCACCCTGGCCAACGTAGTGGATTTTGCATGCATTCAATTTTTCCTCGTTCCGTTAATGGAATATGCAACTGAGTCATCATTTGCTATTGATTGTCATAATATACTTACAAAACAGGGTGTGTTTTTTAAAATCAACACCAAAAAAGTATTTGCTAATGCATTGTCAAAGTTGTTAAGTAATGAATACATCACTGATATTTAACCCCCTACTTAGATAGCAATTTTTGTATCTAATAACAGTCATGCATCGTTGTTGGCGACCTTTGATAACGGTGACAAACAAATCAGATAATCAGGTGATCAGCTTGCATTCCCTTTCACAAACCAGAGGTCGCCACAGTTAATGAAGCTGTTTAAATTTTCATGAAATCGTGAATAACAAGGTGAAATATAATATTAATTCGGTGAGTTCACTCAGCACGAAGCGTACCTTTTCCACGTCGTTAATTTTATAGGTCTCTAGGGATTCACCGATGAAATTAATAACTTCCGCGTGATTATTTTGTGAAGCACAATGCACAATGTTCATTCCTTGCTGAAAATAAAATTTTAAAAAATAAGAGCATGTTTGTTCGTATGCTTTGTAGTTGTTCGATAGTGATTAGAGTCATTTTGGGTTAATTGGATTGTAAGCACAATTTTATTCTGATCTATACTGCTTAGTAAAGCAAAAACAGGAGCCACGTGGTTGTGAAATAGAGAATGTTTTTCACAGTATTTTTTAAATACATATAATTTACCTTTTATCAAAACAAAGTTTAGCTTAAATATTCTTTACAATAAAATGTGTTATTGACTTTAGAATGATCTTGGTTTATAGATTTGACGATCGAGACATTTCCATGATGAGTTATAAAATAAATAAGTTTTGTGCACCTTATTTGTCCCTCTTGTATTAGCACCAGCTTGCACCAGATATTTAACGGTTTCTATTTGTCCGAACCACGCTGCCCATAGCACAGCTCGCATGCCATACTGAAAGGGTAACAAAAGTTTCACTGACTTGAAGAACCGAAAAAACTAAAATGACCAGTGAGCTGTCTATTGATATAATAAACAACCAGGGGGATATATTTTTTTTGTTTGGGTGTGCAGCCCAGTTGAAAATTTTGGATTTGGATTATATGCTACTTACTGTATTTTTTTGGATTGCTACCGTAAAGAAATTCAAAAATTTGGCCTGCTACCCACTGCTTACAGCAAAAAAAAAATGTATTAATTTTAGTTTTATATCCATAAATACTAGACTAGTAGATTTTGGAATTTGGTTTGTATCAGTCAGTTTGCGTAAAAATTGATTGCTACTCAAATACTTTAAAATTTTGGATTGCTATCCTTATATTTCAAAAAATTTGGATTGGGTTTGCTACCACAAGCTGAATTTTGGATTGAGTTGGGCGGCACATCCCCGTAGTCAAAAAATCATGAGTACCCCCCAGGATAAACAAATGCCCTCGAATGTAGAAATCTATATCTAGCACTTATTTTAAGTGATTTTAAGGCTTTAATTATAATCGCCTTTTCTTTTCATCTTAGTTCGCATTTCACATTATTAAGTACCAGCTTGCCATGAAATTGATAGGAAATAAAAATTTAATAATAAACAAACGGCAAGATGGATGAACTACAACGTGTGTTTCATATTATATATAATTAGAAATAGTAGCAGATAATACAATTGAAACATTTTAATACGTTTCAATTGTCGTTTTAGCCATGTGAGTGCAATGTATTTCTACCAGGTTCCAATTACCTTGTCCTGGGCTTCTATGTCGGCTCCTGCTTGTATCAGAACTTCAACTATTCGTGTATTGTCGCCAACTGCCGCCCAATGCAGAGCGGTTCTGTCTAACTGTAATAGTAGCAAATATCAAAATGTTGTCATACAGTTCAACTGCAGTCTTTATTAAAATATTTTGGTAAAAATTAAGGTGAAATAAAAGCAAGTGGCACTACATATTGTCAAACAACAACTGTGGGACCAAACAACTTACGTTGTTTCTTGAATTAACATCAACTCTGTGAGCAACGAGTTCTCGAACTTTCTGTGTGTCATTTTTTCTCGCAGCTTCATGAAGAGCTATCTCGACGTCCAGCACTGAAAAATAATTCATTTCTTTTATCTGTAACAATTTTTTTTAGCAAAACATGTACCATAAACTCTGTTGGTTCAGTCTCAATATACAATGTCACGGTCACAAAAACAAAAATTTGTCTTGCACGATCGATATAACCAATGTAATGGTCCGAAATCATAGAAGGTATAAACCAAAAGACAGCGCATGTTGTAAAAATGAGTTAAGAATGTACTTGTTCTGAACCTGCAAATATAACTTCTGTCAAAATGATAAAAATGTAGACAACAGAACGTTACAAACGTGTAGTGACATGAACTGAAGTTCTAGACTTCGCCAAGGAAGGCTGACAAAATATGTTGGGCTAGGAGTTTTATTAAAAACTATTAGTAAGTATAATAGTACAACATATGATATTTTCTTTATGAAAGAATTTTTAAGAAGAAAATTACATATTTCTCATACATTTTCACAAAATACCGTTTTAACAATTAAAATTTAGAAACAAACGTTGCAAAGCTGTCAAAATTGACTTTTATTTTTATTTAACAGAAATCCAATGTTAGCAATATCTGACATTAAATCAATATATATTATTTAAAAAAAATAGCTTAGATTTATAACGCAAGTCTAATGAAGTTAACACATAAAACGTTGAAAAGTTATTTTAATGCCAAGCTTACGACAGCCACACGTAATAAATAATAATCGCCTTTTCTCTTATACTAAACGCTCGCTAGGCTGAACTCACAGCATCCTACGACACCCTGCAAAAAATAGGTTGATAAAATTTTGAGTATATACTTTATGAAACTGTTTTAACGTGAGACAAATATGATTAATTAAAAAATTACGTAGAATACCATCTTTTTGTGAAGCATATTTTATTACCAGACCCACTAGTGATATCGATGCACTTATTTCATAAATGTGCATGACTGTTTGTAGGCGAATATATGAAAGTCAGTGACCTGAGAACATACTCATGAATTGAACATAACTAATAGGTTATCCTGTAAAGAAAATACAATCCTACTACATTCTTAGTACAAGTAGATACATCCATATATATTCCTATTTTTATTATTTATATTTTTTCCCTTTTTGTAGTATTAGACGCCATAATAGAGACATAACAACAAGATAGATAATGAACACGCATTCAATATAACGCCAATCAAAATTCTATAAATATTATAGTCAGGGACTTGAAAATACAACTGCAGTTATACGATGCCGTATAATGAATAAGTGAAGTATAAATTGCCAGCATAAAATCAATTATAATTGCATACTAACAATTCTTGGGGTGGACAGGTATATGCGTATAAAATATTCAGTAAAGCGTAGAAATACAAAGGAAAACATTTATAATGAAAAACGAGTTACTACCAATTATAGAGACGTCTAGGAGAAGGTTCAAAGCTTAAAATTATATATTCAGACAATACAGTGAATAGAGATTTCTACCATTGTTCTATTATCTATAAATTAATTATAGCACTTTTTGCTTAGAACAGTATTAGCATGCTTGTAACGAATATTTGCTATATACATAAAAGTCATAATAGGACAGGTGCAATGACATTTTAATCGAAGCAACACTATTATTTATAAGAGAGACACCGCTGGGAGGCAACTATGTAACCGGATATGCTTATTCATGTATCATGCATGTCTTCAATTTATGTCGGATTCAGAATAATATATTAGCTTTTATATTAGTTTCAGGTGGGTGCGGGTATTGGGATGTGGGCGCAAATTTATTGAGTAAACGATAGATCGGGATAACACCGTCTTGTAAATATATGAGAAATGGGACCCAAAACTGCGTTTCCAAAAAATATCAAAACCGAACATGATGCCAGTATGGGTTGTTTTTTTTTGCTTCCCCGACGAACCCGGGCCGAACGGCGATGACGTTAATGAAAAGGTCGGGGATATGTGTCATGTGCTTCACTACCTTTAAGTGTTTAGCAGTTGGGATGATAATAATAGCAAGATCGAGTAATGTTTTACAGTGTCAAATGGTGACCGTGATATATGATGATATCCCGGCCGTGAAATCCTGAATAATACAATACAGGATACGTCAGTCACTAATCTCACCCAGATATCTCTGTCAATGCGTTTATGTATTAAAGATACCTACTTTGAGCTGGTTGTAGGGCCGTTACCATAGCACAGTCTGTTACATCTGCAGCTTCATCGCCATGAGATTTTTTCTTCGTAAGGTTCATTTTTAATCGCGGCTCTTGCACGGGTCCAGACTCTCCATCCTTCTTCAGTAAACTGCTTTCAATTCTAATATTTATCATGGTGATTCTAATGTGAACTCCCGAAAGATTCCTTACAGCTAATTTAAGATTTTGCGTTATAAGTCCATTTTGATCAATATGCTAGCATATTCAGTCATATTAAATTAGTAAATATCCAATTCAATCGGTCTAGAAGTCAGTGAGAAGTGATACATTTTTAAACTAAGCTATGAAATTGAGCTGATTTCAAAACTATCATCATGACCTATATAATAACTTTCATGTACATAATTTGTAGTCATGTAGATTTATTATTAGACCTGTTAATGAATTGTGTGAATACAATACGCTTATTGTAAATAATATATTATCTGGGATACGATGTGTACCTTACTTAGTCAGATCAAAGGGAGATAACTACCAATATATATAAAATATGAAATATCCCATTCAGTGCTAAAAACCAATACCGTGGAGAAGTCACTTTTCTATAGATGGTTAAAAAGATTAATATTTCGTACTTCAATTTAATTTTTTTTCCAAATTGGAAGTGGAAACCGATATCCAATAATTATTTATAGCTTAATTGTTTTAGAGATAATAGTTTAAAAGCATATACACCGCATATATCAGTTTCAATTCAGTTTGTATATTTTACAGTTATAACGCACGAATACAACCGCAATTACAGTGGTTTCTGTAGGAATTACTGCTACTTATTCGATAACAATAGCGTACTATAAAGTTCTATATATTGCATTATAACCTTTCCGTGCAGCCACAGGGCACTGGTGCGCTATATAACTACGAGTATCAGCCTTCGCTGAACTCATAAAATGAACGCAAGTATACGTAATTGTTATGCTAAATTGTCCTCATACCCTGTATTAACGATATTTGAGCGTTTGCTGCCAATTCTTTTCCATAACAAGTGGCTTGTTATCAGAAAACTCCCCCTCTTTGAAAAAAGAAAAATAATAAAAATATTAAAATTCATGCCTCTTTGAAAAAATTGAAAAATATTGCAAAACTATGTAATATAGTACTGTGGTAAAGCCTTGCTGGATTTTACAGTAAAATTAACGGGATTATTTTTTTAGAAAACACGTACATTATAAAATGTGAACGAGCGAGAACTGTGACATCAATGCACGCGTCTGTCTAATTTTATATTGGCGCCAAACAAACGAGGGTACTATGCCCTGAAGAGGATTTACTTAAATAAAATCAATTATAGACAACAGTTTCGGCGTCATCTATACGACTTCCACCAGAGGTCGCAACCTTTTTGTAAGGTTTCGCTAAGACAGGGATATTGTTTTGTATAACATAAATAATAACATGCCTTCTGTATTTCTATGATAACAAAATTTGCATATTAATTATTTAGTTTCTTAAGAATTTTTTACAGAGGTATAATATTATATCTTGTATAGTATCACTGATGTGAGCAGGTAGCTACATCCGGCAGACCAAAAAAAAACAACTCTAAACTCCACCTTCGAACCGCACTTCATAATAACCATAACTATAACGGTGTCTTGTCTGATGACGTTGAAAGTTTTGATTATTTTCCTTGATATTTGATATGGTAAAAATTGTTAAATGAACATAAAAAATGTATCCCATAGTAAAAACCAAGGCTGAAAATGGGCCGGGCCCATGGGGCGGCACATATATACAGTCACTTGGAATAAGAGTAGTCCCCGGGCATCATTTACATCAGTTTTTCATGCTAATTGATTTATATATTATATGCGATTCTACTACTTATATTCGGTGTTTCATGTTTTTCATGCCAAATTAATCTTTAAAAATACGTGCAAACTTTAACCGCAACTTTTCAAAATTTTATAACTTCCTTTTTATCAAATGCAAGGATTTAATGTCTACTACTTATATTCGGTGTTTCATGTTTTTCATGCCAAATTAATCTTTAAATACGTGCAAACTTTAACAGCAACTTTTCAAAATTTTATAACTTCCTTTTTATCAAATGCAAGGATTTAATGTCATTTTTGAACTTTGAGATATAGCTTGCTGAAAATGGGAAGAAGAAAGTAGGAAGAAGAATAAAAGCCCACATGAATTAATAGCATACTGTCTAAATACATGTTTAAGCAACGGTTGTTATGATTAGGAGCTGCATCATTTCAAAAGACAGATCTTTTCATCAGTGGTGGGAGTAAGTATATTATACAGAGTCACCCTTCTTGAACAATCCCTTCGTTAGAACTCGTTAGATCTTCGTTATATAACGAGTTCAATTCGTTAG
>JAOXYB010050257.1:0-11788 GCA_028565635.1 Phoronis ovalis | reverse complement strand
GGTGTACATTTGATACTGGGTGAACATTTGATACTGGTGTAAACTAAAAAACAAGAAAATTTTGACAAGTTATAAATAAATACTGTTTAAAAACACCCTAAAGAGACTGAGGTCAGTCTAGATTTAACCCCACTATATATTGATCCGTCATTGTTGTCTTTTAGTCAAGCTTTTGAAGAGAAACTAGATAAAAGAGACTAAATAAATGTTTAAATAATTAGAGAGAGATAGTTGGGGAGGCTGAACCTGCCTTGTTAGGATCCCGGGCCCCGGGGTTAGGATGAGGGCTCGAACCTTCTTAAACACTCCATAGGCAAAAACATGTAAACAATGCACGAAAACTTGGCATTGCAATTTTTATAAGCACGAAGTGTCGTGCAAACTCAATTTTTATCATATACACTTGCGTTACAGATTGTATGCAGTTCTGGATGAAGAGCTTAAAAAGTTTACACAACTAATCGATAGGCGGCACTTTGCATAGTCATGATATTTTGACGCATCCAAAATGTTCGCAACAGTAAAATGTTTTTATTAAGAAAGGCAAAATTAAAATTATTAGAAAAAATCAGGCATCAAATTTACAAAAGGTCAAAATGAATAACTTCTAAATATAATGTCGGCGAAATTTGATAAGATTATTATAGGCTTTTGACAACACGTGCTTTGTTTAATGACAACCAGCCGCCCCTAATGGAGCGTTCCAATCTACTTGTAAAACACGGAGTTATATTATATAGTTTTCACGTATCTGTTGCACATGACATTATTCTGTTACTAGAAAAACGCGGAATAAAAAGCGAAGACTAGATTCCAGACTATTTGAGTGAAATTCACCATCTTTCGCTTGAGTAATTTTTACATTATTTACTTACTATTTATATTGGATCCTGATTCACGATAGGCTAGTAAGCCGCTATTGTGTTGTACCTTGCGGTTAATGTTTGCTTGTCGGTTCAGTTCAGTTAGGTTTAAGATACCATAGAGGGAATACGTTTGGATGATTCGCTCTTGGATAATTACATAATTGAAATTAAGTTGATTTTTACTTGGTTGCATACAAATCTAAAACTGGATTAACGCATTACAGGATTTTTATTTCAACATTATTACGTTTGGAGTTTTAACATGTCGGGAACATTTGCGTTGACGGCGTGTTTTGCCGTGATGCTGTCTTTTGTAGAGGGGTGCCCGTTGCGGTGTATTTGTCAAGGGAGTTTAGTGGACTGTAGTTTTCAAGGATTAAAAATGGTTCCCATAGATATTCCAAAGGATACACAGCGTTTGTGAGTATTTGTTTCAGAAAAAATCTATTAGAACAAAATTAGGAGCTTCAAATTATAATTCCAATACTTATTTATTGCTATGATGTAACTCACCGATAATCATATATTTTCATACTTGCACAAAAATGTTATCGTGGTGATTTTTGTTTGCTTGTGACATAAATTGATTTAAACGTCAGATTAATGTACAATTTATTTCAATAGTTTTATAATATAATATCAATTTCTGAAATTGATATCTCTACCTTTCAAAGGAAACACCGCAACTCTTGAGGTGAGACTTGACTAGTGCCCCGAGTAACTTCAAATTGTAAAAACGACAGTTTTTAAAATTAAAAGCAAAAAGGACCACGTAAAAGAAAGTCCAACCAAGGAAAGTTCAACGTATAAGTTAAATAACCCGTATCATTTTCCTGCTTTACTATTAAATTGACGGTGAATTCTTTTTAAAATGTGGCAGTGGTCGAGCAACACTTATGTTGCTTCAGCATCGCCGTAATGTCTCCGCATACAATTGTAGCGTTTTGTGTGTGTTTGACCAGAATGGTTATTTCATTTCAGTTATTTCATTTACTGTCGTATACGCGCGCCAGTTCCGGGCGTAGGATGGTCCTCAATAAAACCAGACACAAGTTACTTTGTTCAACATGCTTTTCAGCCTGTGATCAAAATATTTATAA
The DNA here is from genome assembly GCA_028565635.1 of Phoronis ovalis. Classification (NCBI taxonomy): domain Eukaryota; kingdom Metazoa; phylum Phoronida; family Phoronidae; genus Phoronis; species Phoronis ovalis. The sequence goes on along the minus strand of JAOXYB010050257.1, from coordinate 9,822 downwards.
CTATTTTTGATTTTTGAACAAATGTAGTTAAGGGTAGCTGGGTGTTGAGTCAGAAACAATTGAGTTAAATTTTTACACATGAGAAAACTGGCTCCGACTGCATTAATACGGATAACTGATTCAATTGTGTGATAGCTCGATTCTTCTGGACTATTTGCTTAAACGAAAGAATTAATTACCAATAGTTAATTGTAATGACCTCATTGTTTAATAAGTGTTCTTGTGTATTAACTAATTTAATTTTTATTTGCACTTTTTTGTATTTGCGTGTAACAAAATTGAATAGTGTAATGGGGTATGTATAATCTGCAGTTAATTACTTATGATTTGATTTGATTCGTTTTTTTGTTTATTTATTATACTCTGATGAATATTCATTATCAGTCCATGTTTTCTGAATTGTGACTGGATCATGGAACAAGATCTATAAATTGTCCATTTGACAACACCAGAACCTCGAAACAACTTGGGAGTTTATAAACAATTTCACAAACTTCTGGAAGTTTCAATGTGTCTAATGAGAATATAAACTTTTCGACGTCTGTAGGATTTACAATCAATTTAACAAATCCAACGATTGAAATACCAGTACACATCATTTAGATTCTTATCCTACGCATGCATAGGCCAACGTTATGACCCTTTATCAAATAGGGTCACTTCTAAACTCCATCGATACTATTAAATACAAATTTGTTGAAACATTTCAAGAGTCGCTGCAAGTACAACTTTTTCTGTTTCATGTTTTACATATTATACGTACAGTAAAACCTGAAACGTAAATTATTTCATAGTACATGATGCCAAATTTTTTTGCAACGGGCAAACGCATCGCTTTCCATCACAGTTGTGGTGGCAACTGTTGTCACGCTTATAGTTATTATTTCAGACAAAATAATACTTCATCATTTATATTCTTTTATATTAATTTTGACAGGGATCTGCAAGGTAATAACATCACAATGATTCGAAAGACTGATTTCCGAGGGTTCAACAAAATCAAAGTTCTGTAAGTTTGTTTTCGTATCTTTTGACTTTTATTATTCAGCATATTTCTTTATATTTGTTTAATTCGTTATGATTTTACTTTTAATGATATTTTAAGGTTACTTGGTGCTATTGTAAAAATGATACGTTCCGGACACCGCACTTTTGCTTTTTAGGGCAGATTTATACAACTGTTCGTATCTCTGTCATTATTGCCGTAGGTCAATACAAATTAGTAAGTGCAGTCATGGGGTCAATTTTGTTTTCGCAATCACTTTGGTATCAATATTTTGTATTCAAATTTCTGAACGGACTAAAAATAAAGTTATCGTATTCCTCATGCAAAAATACATATTATCTCAATTTTCCCTCCGGGCTGAAGCTTTTAAGAAATTGTGAATTAAACATCTTGAAAGCCTAATAAAATAAGACATCTTTTGTGGTAACAGATTTTATTACCAGTAATCGGAAATGTTCAAATACAACACTAATTTGTACTGCTAACCACAGAAAAGGTGTTAATTGTATTTTTACCTTAGATCCGATTTTTCTATGCATTATGTATTATACAGGTTTTTACCCAATTACTACTTAGTAATACCTAATTTAAACCAATTGGCAAAAACGGCATGTTTAGATTGGGAGCTTTCATTATGAGCAATTTCCAAATAATTAGTGATGTAAATTTAACTTTTATTTGAAGAAAATACACTACTAATTGCACTAATTATTACATAGATGTTGTGTCACTTGATCAGTTCGACAACCACTGTATAGTGCTTTTTGGATTCTGCAATGGTAATTGTCGCTAAAGACAGTACCTTTTAAACGAGTGTTTTATCCCAAGACCTAGGCTCTATGACACATCGACTATTCGTATCATATGCCTTTACTTGTGTACATCTGTCGAACAGTAACCGTAATTAGATGAACCTACACCTTATGTACAGTATATGCAAATTATATGCAAAATATAAAAAAATCAGAAAGCACGAGTATTTTTTATCTATATGTGTAATGTATCCCGAATATATCATTCTAGGCAACTACTGGAAAATCAGATACACACTATTGAGAAAGGCGCATTCGATGATATGGTACAGTTACAAAAATTGTAAGTATCATGACATATTTTGTAGTATTATAATATAAAGCGTCACCAGATTATTGAACGTGATGTCAGTGGAATCTGTTTTGCCATTTTTCTTATATTATATAGCGAAAATGTGTTTGTTTTTCTAAAAAAAAAATAATTTCACACATTCAAATTTATATTTAGTAATTTTCTGTAAGCTAAGAACATCTTGAAGTCTCCAGGGAAACTATAATATTATTACTGGACATCGAGACAGTCGGAGCCATAGAAAATAAATTGCTACAGAAAATGAGTTGATTGCACTAAATTTTCGATAATGAAACCGGCAATTTTTATCTCGCAGACATCGGAACAATTTGGACTGTTTCGAGACAGTTATATTTGTTTGATGTCAAAAAGATTCGGATGCATTGATAATAATGATTTGACCACGTAATAGTAATGTATATATATGCATGCATATTCGGAATTATCGAACAATGTATAATAAATTATACATAAATGACCTCCTTTCAGAAAAATTTAGTTTAATCATCTACTATATTTTATCATAAAATAATAAAAAACATATGAAAGTCTCCCTCTTTTCGCATGTTTCAATACACGAATATATTTCTTGTTGATAAGCATTAAACCAAACAGCAAATATCAATAAAGCCTTGAGGGTATTGATGTCCCGACAAGACAAGATAGATAACGTTATCTTTTTACCTACAGACGCATCCTTATTATCACTAATTGCAGTTATGTTATAATGACTCAAGGTAGTTGAAATTGAATGTCGAATACAAAAACAACAATACAGCCATGAAACAACTTTTATTTTTTAGTGGCGAAGGTTTAACAGGATTTGTAGAAAATTGTTAAGCTACTTCCATGCATACAGTAGCTTACTAATCTACTTATCTTGTATTTGTATTCAAGAGTAAATTTATTTAGTTTATCTTTATAATAAACTTATCATTTGCCCTCAGCAGGTGCTGAAATATGTACATGTATACAATATCTAGACTTATTATAAACTGTGGTCACTCGCTGTAAAATGTCACTCATAAACTGCCAAATTTCAGAAAGTGTTGCAAGCCTATATTTGACTTTACATCTTCTTGGCCGATCAATACTCCAGTTCCTCTGTATCCGATTTTTCTTTGGAGGTTGTCTGCCAGACAACAGTAGCATCTTACCGCTGAGACAGTAGTTTTGTATAAAAACTTAACAGTGCCATATGTAGTTATCTTTGAAAAGATCTAACCCTTAGGCCGAGTTTATTTCCATAGTCATGAGTATTCTGACAGATGCTACAGTATACCTACGGGGTGTGCCAACGTCATTTCGTAGCGGGATTTTATCGTGTTTTCGCAAAAATATAAATATTTAGTTATGAAAGATGATCCGTTGGTTTCGTCCTCTCGTGATTTGTTTGTTTTTTCTACTGCTTGTAGTTGTACTTGTACACATTGTCACAACACCACAACTACCGGTCGAAGCGTTTGTAGTAAGTTTCAAAAATAAGGAAACAAAATATAAATTAACTGGAGTTCTGTTGAGTTTTCCCCGGCTGTTCACCACCTGGCTTAAAATGTCGGCGTTTCTGAACCTGCAATGACCATTAGAAAGTAACACTCATGATGGAGTAGATCAAGGCTTCGTCATTGTAAAGTGATGAAGATTGATCTGATGTTACGGCATCAATTTCCGTACTGGCTGTATGAATGCCAAGACATATTTCAATCAATCTATCATAAAGTGTCATTCAAAAGGTATTTCCAAATTCATATTTTGTTAAAATTACATACTTAGGCTATTATGGTATTTAGAGTGTCAAAGTGACACCTTTGAATTTTCCATATTTGAATTTAGGAATAATTTTCTATATGGATTTTGTGCATGGATTACTTTCTAAATGAATTGCAGGTAAACATATAATTGCCCATGTTTATTTTCACTTTATCTCTGGACTGACAACTGGGAATGCGCAAAAAGACACAAACTGTTTCGTGTTTATATCTGCATTCTTACGCGGTTCCCCAAGAATTCAAGTACTTTCTATCTAGGATATATAAAACTCTTATTCTTTTAAGAGTTTTATATATCCTAATTTCTACCAAAATGTCTTTAGATACAACTACTTTGATGCGTAATCATAGTCCTGGTTAATTACCCGTACAATGATTATAGGCATCGACATTTGGTTTCTTTTGTTTCCCACTATTCATTGGCAATATTGATGATGTCTACAAATTAATAACAATTAATTACAAATTAATGTGAAAATCATTAGATATTGTTGATTTTTCTGGGTTGATTGCTTTGCCTTCCTCTGATTGATAAGTCTTTTGATAAATAGTATGGTTTCCTTCGGTAATGCTATTGGGAAAATAATTGAGGTAATTCTTTCTGCGGCATTATGAATTAATGATAATTGAATTGATTACCGATAAAGGTAAATCACTGTATAATGAGGAGTTGGGTAATGTAACATATTTGGGGATATACTAAAACATTCCTTTCTGCATAAGTTTGTAGAATATAATAACTACGAAGTTTTTAGTATCCAAATCATCTGCTGTATTATTTTTGCAGAAATTTACTATTCTAATATATGTTAGATATAAAATCACAGTATCGTTTTATGTCTACTGAGTTTCACACTGTCAGAAATAACTGTAATTTATGTGTATTTCAACAACATGGTACTCCATCCACTTGTGGAGACAATATTACATCACATTTACAGGTGTATGGCACCACTTTGACTGTGACATAATATATGATACTAGTTGCTTATGTCATTCCATGCGAAGAAGATCGGAGATATGTCACATCATTGAACGTTCAGCTTATCCGGTTAGCTTCTGTATTGCAGCAGTTAGGACAGAACACAATAAAACGATTATCGAACCCTGTCATTTTTTTTGGACATTTACATATATTGTCTGAATGTTTGTTCATATGATAGAGGAGAAGACATTGTTGTCTGTTAAAAAGCGTAATGATTGTACTTATATACCCCAGATTTATACTGACTGGGCAAATCTTTTACTGAGATTAAAATCTATGCCGAAAAATTGATTTTGATACGTTTTGAAGTGATCGCAAATACGCATACAGTTGCTTAAGTTAATATTTGTTGAATTGATTATAAAATTTCTTCAAAGATTTTACATTAAAATATAAAGTTGACTTGTATGTGCACAAACACTGTAGACCACATTTTTTCAACATTTGTATTACCCACTTTGGAGAACTCTCATGTTTCACAACAAATGCACGAGAAAGTACCATAAATGGATTTCAATATTCCCACTTTCTGTATTGACTTTAATGGTCTTTACAAAAGACACATTTAAAATCATGTCCCTTTGTTATTCTATAGCCAAATATATTATGTTCAGATTGCTGTTGTAAAATCTGAATAGGAACACTGCGTTGGATTGCTCCATTTTTCTCGTTTTACATTTGTATCATTTTTTCAGACGATTGAACAGAAATCAAGTGCAAGCAATTCCAGATTTACTGTTTCAGAATATGGACAACTTAAACAGACTGTAAGTACTATAACCTCTACCTTACATTTCCTATCAAAACAATATATTTTATTTTATAGCCCCATATAGTTTTGATATCTTTATTCTGCTTAATAAATTTTAAACAATATAGGTTTACAGTATCAAAAGCTTTGTGGAGGTCTATAAGGGATATAAAATAAATATACCTACACTTGTATACTAACATACCACAAAGAAAAAAAGAAATATGTTTTTGTTTACAAGAATGTGACGTTTTCATGGATATTATTCGCATGACTTTGTGGAACTGATTGTAAAAACAAAAACATTAGGTGCAGCAGACAGAGCACAGTAACTAATGAATGCTATGTCTGTAACCAATGTTTACTGGCATGGCTACAATAAAGAAATTTTTGGTACTTTTTCAATTGAAAAAAATGATATTTACAATATTAAACTTAGGTATGAGACTTGAGAGGAATGTGACTGGTATATTCGTTTTATTGTATAGAAACATCTGTATAATACATTTTTGTTTTTATAAACAGAACTTTATTAGAGTTTTGGAGCAAACTGTTTTCTATTAAAATAATAGTGGCTATTCGTTATAATGCCATGTTCAAAAGCATTATACGTCGGTGTAATCTACAGTAAAATTTGCAATGGAACTTTATATTATTTTGTAGTCTTATAAAAGGTCTCAAGGGAGTTTTGACTTTATATCACTCTAATATTTATCAAGCCAGTTTATAGGTGAACATTTTTATTTCTTTGCTTACTTATTAAACTGTAAAAAATCTTTATAGAGTTTAAATTAACAACACAAATTTATACCACTGGGCAAGTTTATCTGTTACACACATAAAGCCAATACTAAACGTACATAAAATAGTGAATGTAGATTACATACCTATTCCATTATATGAAATCCAAAATTTGTACATACAGTTTTCAAAGTGACTGTACCATATCTATATACAAGGATTAGAAACCAAAATAAATAAAGCCCATCAAGTTAATCTTTGTAAATAGTTTTAAATTAAAATAAATAATTAACAATAGAGGTGTAAGAAGTTGATGTAAATGATGGAAACCTGGGATGGGGAACCGCTGACATGTGGGTTCTTATACATATTATGATATATATTAATTTGTAAGAGAATTTGTGGAGTTTTGCTTGGTTAGATTAAATCTTTGTCAACAGCCAATCAACCTCGTAAATATAATTTAACAGGTACATCTTTTGACAAAATCTAAATCAGGCATTCAACTCTGTTAAATTGATAACAATGCTAAGTGCTATTTGAAGTTTGGTAACTTGTTCCCCTTCTCCTGTGTTTCAGTATTGTGGGGTGCAGTATATATTAATTTCCTCCCTATTAAAAAGGTAGCGTACTTCATCTGAAAAATCTGTTTAATATATTTTCAACTACTTTGTTTATAAATTAATACTTACATTTGAAAATCCTTTTAACTCATGGATTAGGCAGTAGAAACCTTCAAAGTTTAGTGGTAATTAAATTTGCTGCTGAAGGGGAATGCTTCAATAAAACAAAATCCAAAATAAATTGTTTAACTAAAAAATCTGTCTGATCATTTCTGCAAGGGCATTTCCCATTGCATAGCAAATCATATATCAATTGCATTTCTGTGTGACCTAATATGTCAGCTGAAGAGGTTATGAATTGCTGCAAGCATCTCAAGAGTGTTTATTTGAATGTTTATTCTGTCCTTAATAAACCTTCTTATAGTTTCAATTGCAGTATCAATATTCAAGTCCAAATATAGATATTTATTCAACAAATATAAGTATAATTAAAAGTATTGAGAAACATTTTTTAATATTATATTACATCTAGGCAAGTCATTGTATGCTTTTAATAAAAAGAGGGGTCCTGAAAATTTTCCTATAAAAATAGTTACACCGATTAGAAATATATTTAAAAATAAAATAATATATCGCAATGACCTTTACAGAATTATGAAAAGACTGAACATACTATTGCACTTGTTCAAACTGCTACACAAAATTGAAAGACACTTTTTGTAGCAAAAGGTTCCATTATCAGGCTTTATATGTAAAGGCAAAAGACGGCAAGACTGCATCATACTATAGTTCGGCAATACAGTAAAAAGAAATATACAGAAGCTAGTGGCGGTTGACCAATGAAGCCAAATCTCTCCTTTAATATGTAACATTGGAAATAAATAAGTTTATTTAACTGAATAGTATTTGGACATAATTTTAATATACAATTCTTATGTAAGACAATTTTAAAGAATTATTCTGCTTTGCTAAATTTTCATAATACTGTATCTTTAATTGATATTTTTGTTGTGGTGAAATGTCTAAAAACATTAGGAGGATAATTAGACAATGTTGAGTAAACTACTTTTATCTATCATTATATATAATATTCATTACATTATTATGAAATTGGGCTTATATATAACTAGCAAATAACAATTCGTACATGTATTTCTAAGTCATGGATGTGTTGCAGAGATATTCCAGTGAAAGGTTATCTATAAAAACAGAGATGAATCAAAAAGCAACACTCATCTTTTAATAAATCTTGTTTCAGTAGATAAAAGATGAAGTGTTAATAATCTAAATACCACAGTAGCATAGGATGGCATTAATATTTAGTTTTAAAGTGTGGAAGACAATATAAACTGCATAGCACTGCCATGGCCAATTTCACCAATTAAACACATTGCAGGCCAAGGCAACTGATTGAACTCTGCTACACTTGCAAACAAAACATAATCACATATATATACCCAATGTATAAATATATTTAATATAATCTACATGAAAGTGACATATTAAACAAGTTTGTTGTAAAACAGACCATAGGTGAGGGTAACAAACTAGAAAATCATATCATTTTATACATGTTTATAACTAAGTTTAAAGAATTTACATTTTATGAAGTTCTCTTTAATCCTGTGCACCTGCAGGTCAATGAATCTAACATGTCCATTGGTGCAGTATTCTGAATGTGATAAATCAAACTTCAAGTCAGTTAGGACTCAGTCTGCTAACAGTTCAGTCAATGCTTGTTGTAAATAATTTATTTTTTCTATATATGGTATCATTGTTTGGTGTTGTAGAAATTAGTAACAACTTGAACAAGTTGAACAGTGTTGTTAATAGTGGTCATGGGGTCAAAATCGGATTATAATATTTTTGCACCTGCAGTTCATGTTGTATCTTAGATTCAATGAGTGGTCATTAGGACTTATAAACATAGTTTTGTCGATTTCTTGGAGATATGATATCAAAAAACAACAACAGGAAAATGGTATTAGAATGATAAACTTTATTTTAATGTATGTTTCGACAATGACACAACGTAACATATTCTCTAGATAGTGTAAATTACTAAGTAATTCAAGTGATAAGCAACCACAACACTACATGAATGGACGATACCTGTGTCATATCTGGTTGTCGTGGCAACAGCATGATTTTAATATCTACATAGCTATAATGATATCAGTTATGTACACTGTTCTTGCTTTTAGTTCGATGCCCGAAGAAGGATACAATTAAGATGAAAAAGGATTTCAGAAAATGAATCCTGCGGCAAGGAAAACATTAAAGCAAAGATACTATTTATGCCATAGTGAAAAAAGGTTACTATTATAATTGCATAAATATAAAAACTACTTGGTGTTTGTAGAGCAAATTGTTTCAAAAGACACCACAAAGCATTAAAGTTTTCTACAAAAATGCTTCTGGGCATCCAAGGTTAACATTTGCAGGTGGTTTTGATAAGGTACTAAAATATTCCCCAAAGGGTGCCAACTTATGACAAAATATAAATAGGGTCTCTTAACTTTTTGATAGATGTAAGATATGCACTGCAATTACATGATTTTTTCCTTTAATATATCTTCACACTAGTTTCAATTCTATTGAAAATTCTGTATCATGTTCTTCATAGGCACTTTGGTGCACATATACTGTTGTGATTAGCGGACTTAAAACTAGAAAATAAATCAAGAAACCCACGTTTATTAGAACCAGGAAATTCCAATTTACTAAAATGACATAAATAAATTTGCAAAAGGTTAAAATGCAATTGAATAATATTTCTCGAGTTTATTTTTTATTTAACTCTTGTAACATGTAGCACCTCATGAGAACTAGTCTCTAACACAGACTATATACTGTATAAATGTACTAAATAAACTATAAACTAGAAAAAGTCAAAAATTTGT
>JAOXYB010050246.1:0-11790 GCA_028565635.1 Phoronis ovalis | reverse complement strand
AGCAATCCAAATTTTTGAATATCTTTACGGTTACAATCCAAAAAAATACAGTAAGAAGTATACAATCCAAATCCAAATTTTTCAACTCAGCTGCATACCCTCACCAAAAAATAACTTGAGTACCCCCCCCGGGTATCTTGCAATGGCTCTTTCGATCCTGTTGCGACAGACTAAATAAATACATTCGAGAGGATTACTGTACGAGGACATGTAGGGATACAACGTTTGTTTCATAAATGTTATGCCTTGTGCTCACTTCGAACTGCAATCCGGCATGGATTTGCATAGGATTACAGGAATAGCCCCCTAATTTATGCCATTCATGCGGATGTAATGTAAAAAAAAACGGGAAAAAGTAACGTAATGCTGTTTCTGGCGTCTTGAAGTTCATCAAAGGCGAGTACTCAATAATTGTCTTCATCTAGATGTAATATGGCAGGTTAGATGAGCGATTTTAGTCTCCGTTTGTAAAGGGAGGTGTCCAGTAGTAGTAACATAACAAATTACACATAGTATACCGAGTCCGGTACGGCATAGATCCCATGAATCAAAACCGGATTTTTACAAGAATTATATTTTGAAATTCCTTGTAATGTACTTTAATTTTAGGGAAAAAAATAAACAATATTTTTATTTTAAACCAGAGGTTTCTATATGCTTTTATTTGAGATATTGCTGTCATTCTGAGTTTGATAGCAATTCAGGGGAGATAATGTCTAAGTATAGATTTGCACCAGCTACAAGGGAGACAACTCTGCAGCAACTCTTCAACCTGCTAAAACGCGACTAATCATTTCCATGGCAACGAATTATGATTTTTATTTAAAATTTGTTTTTTTAGAACTTGTATAGATAAAGCCTACAATAGTGGAAAAGATTCAATCATTTTCGGTGCAAAATTTGGCATGTAGAGGGTTAACCATTTCCCTTTTCCTTATTCCGTATTCCTTATGTCTTATTCGAATCAAAATCAAATGAGGAAAAAGGAAATTGTTCCTTTTCCTTATTTGAAATAAGAAAAAATGAAATGATTGGGGTATAATTTACAAATCAATAAAATAATATATTAGATACAAATAATAATAAACTACTCTCCTTACTCCTATGTGCAACATATCTACAAACAGAACGTAACGTTGTATCTGCACTCAAAACATGGAAACGTGACATATTTGAAATCCAGTTTACTTGCAAACGTACGTGTTAGTGGTATGAAATATGAGAGGCCACCGTCCAAGTTGGCGCGTAGTCGCAACAAAAGATAATAAAAGATGAGTTTAGCCAATCAGAAATGTTTATTTACATAAATGGGTAATAAGGTAATACATAGTAAAATGAGGATTATTCAGGTATGCTCACGTACAAATATGTTCATATATAGTAATTGTCAATTACTACAAACTATAAACAAAAAAATTTTCATTAGAAAATTCAAATTTTCACCAATTAAAAATGATTGGTCTGGCTGTTGTTTTTAGCTTAATATTATAAAAATGAAGTGAAGATTTGTCATTATCTCAATTCTTGGTATTGTAAAAACCACAAGTGTTATCTTCAAATATAAGAGATTTTTATCTTCTTTCGATATCCCAGCCGTATTATATTATGTTGCAATCCACTGGACTATCTGGCCGTAGTATGCAAAGTAACATACTGACTGATTATATACATACTGAAATGAACTTTATTATTTAGGTAACAAATCGTAGGATAAATCGATTTGTCATTATCCCAATTCTTGGTAGTTTTATCTCCAAATATAAGAAATTAAATACCGCCATTTTTTAATCTTCTTTCGATATCCCAACCGTATATATATGTTGTCATCCACTCGACTATCTGGCCGTAGTATGCAGAGTAACATACTGACTGGTTATTAGAGAACGTAAAGGGACAAGAAAAGTGTTGCAGGCTGTAGATTACTGTAAGTATTATTTTTGGTTATATTTTTATTTAATTATATTGCCCTGACTTTCGGAACTTTGCGCTATGTGCAAACTAGGTGCGTTTTTTTTATTTATATATTAATCATATTTCGTAAAATATAGTCAAAATCTGTTCAAGTCCAACTGCAGAGCTTTCCTTCGTACATTTGACAAATTTATATTGTGTTATACTTGGTTCCAAAGAAAAACAATTACCGGAACGTTTTACCCGCATACATATTACAAAGAAATTAAATGTGTACCGTGTATATATACAAACAATAGCTGGATATACCGATCACCTATTTTACCTAGAGGTGTGATAAATAATTACGTTTTGTAAATTTTTGCTGCAAGAACGGTTATTTATTTTGAGTTTTGCATTATCCACAGCTAACTTGAATGCGCTTTTTTCGCCTTTGTTTTTTTTACATAAGAGTAACAAATTTCAATAGAAAAGATGTTGCATGCAATCTACTGAATGTCGAATGTTGTTCAAATGCGTATGGCTGTATGCACAATAAATAAAATGAACAACACACTGTTTAGTTAAAATTGCTAATGCGGCTTTATTTTTAACACTTTTTACAAATTTATTTACAAGGTAATCTTTTTTTTTACACTTCTAGGCAATGCTTTCTAAACATTTTCCATAACTGTCATCGTTTAGCGGGTATTCTGGCACTAAAAGTACTGCGGACATTGTCTGCCAGAATGAAACGAAAATAATATTTTAAGGAAGCGGTAAAATGAGTATAAGCATATTACTACAGACAGGTTTTGCCATAAATGCTGTAACATTAAAATATATTAAAATCCAAAGCCTCTAATCCAGGAACTGGTAAATACTTAGTAGTCAAGGTAGTTTATATAAGGAATTCAATTATTTTTGAAAGGTTTTCTCAATGCAAAAATTACGGAAGCTAAAATGTTTACCTTTTATGCTCTCCAAGATGACGTGATTGACTTCGCGTAACCACCGGCCCTTGTCACTGTACTGTTACCAAGGGTTTCGGTGACACAGTTCTCCATTCAAAGTCCAGTGCTATAGCGTTTTAGGTGCAGTTTCTGGATTGTGATATGTGTGTGTGTGTGTGTGTGCGACCTAATGTGTGTTTGATAACGTTCGGCTGTCTGTGTTATCGGTAACGCTTCATCTACGAGATGGATTGTTGAAGTGTGGTTTGGCATCTATACTGGACTGTACATGTAGCTACGAGCTAGAGTCGAGGGAACGCTCGGAGATGATAGTGGTTTAATAATTTCAATTAGCATTTGCAGTTTGAAATCAATCATTGTGTTCCCCAACTTTACGCTCAATTAGTCATCTGCAAACTGATCAATAGTGGAAAGTTGATCCTTTGAAATTGTCAATTAGCCTAGTCGTCTGCAAGACAAATAACAACAGAAAGATCGAATATTATTTGTAGTTTATAGTGGAAGTGCCATCAAGGGCTTTAGCTTCAAATGTGCGTTCTATGCACAAAACGTTATACTTCATAAATCACAACTTCCGGTTATGACATGAAGCGTGTATGTAATCATTGAAATTTATGATTTTTATACAAGCAATTCTGTTTATTTTTTTTGCTAAACGTACAATGCATAATATAGCAGTCTGAATAAATCCATCCGCTAGAGTTCCGTGCCGTCTCAACTAACGTCTGGGGTTGACCATAGGCAATTTTTATTCATTAGCTCGAAAAGCAGAAGAACTATAATCCCTTTAATATATATAAAGTTCCCGCGAAAGTCTTGACACCAATCGAATTGCAGTTTGCAATAATAGGTATAACAGTGGACAATGCGGGTAGCTGGTAAAATAGATCGATCACACACAGATAGAACGGCTTATCGCAATTGGACACAAGTTGGGTCAACAGATTAATGACGTATTTATTTTGCTCTTGTTAAACTGAAGGAATATAACGACAATTGAATATGGTAGAAAAACAACTAATTAATCTTAACTTATCCAGTAATGTAACACACCATTGTAATCGTCTGAAGTGTCCGGAATTAGGGCATGCAATGTCCGATTATATACCTTTACCCTAAAACGCACACCCTTTATTAACTTCCCACGTGAAGCAGAATGAAATTTTAAAACACAATTTCTAAATTTTCTGATTAAATTGCCAGACAGTGATCGAAACTTTTCAAACAAAAGAGTTAGACAATATACATTTATTTACTTTACCAACAGCCAAATTTACGAGAATGTACGGGGAAATATTAAAGTTGCTTCTGTTATTAGAATCTGTTTTAAATTATACCATTTGTAAATATAAAGATCGATTTGATGTGCTGTTTCTGAGCTAGGTCATGACATTTTTTCAAGGTGCCATTAGGAACGTATTGTAACAATACTGTCTTGGCATTGCGAAGATACCGATCGAGTTGTAAAATAATTTTAAGAATAACCCAACTGTACTCAAATGTGACACATTTTAATTAAAATCTCATGAGTTAATATATACTATGAAGATACAGCAGATTTTCTTTTTTTCAGTACAAGCTACTCAAGCTGTTGAATTGTGACAAGAAAAACTGTAATAGAAATCAGTTTGGGCAATCTCAGTACAGGACGCGGAGGTAATGATAAATGTAGATTTTTAACAAGAGCGATGACAATTTAATCTAACAGTATTAGTAGTAAAGGGATATCTAGCGCTTTTAAAACTGCGTATATACAGGCTATTCGCAAACCATGAGTGTATTTTTTTAATATGCTAAATGTTAACTAACACATTTCAAAGAAAAGGGAAAATCCATGGCAAAATCAAAATTTCCTACAATGTTCCTATACTACTAGGTTGCTACAATTTATTTTGTAGATTTGAACAAAGATTACTAATTATTATCTACACTCTTGCGACAGACTGCTTTTCGAAAAATCCAGAAATGTTTGACAGAACAAGTGATCAAGTATCAATGTATAAAGGCATGGTTGGTGCTGTTTACGGTATTTCCGCCCTTCTAACCATAATGTTTATAATTTCGTGTGCCTGTGGCTGTTGCAATTTCTTCAAGTTCTTGTCTATGAGATTCTTCAGTGGTATCTTTACAGAAGCTTTGGTAAGAGTAAGTGATCACAGAGTTCCTGGCAATGGCCAACCCTCCGGAAACACTCGTATAAATACCATAGATTTGAGCGAAGGCCACACTGCCAATCGAACCGAAAATAATAACAATGATGCACGTGAATACGTCAAAATGGAAACCAGGAAAGTAATAACACTATGTGGTTACTATATCAAAAACCATGAAAACCGTATACTGACTGCTTTTGGGGTTGTATCATATTTTTGGATGATTGTATTGGTGCTTTCTCAAATGCTTTACATTTTTGATTTGAAGGTTGCATGTTATCCTTGTACTGAGAATTTGAATTTCACCAAGGAAGGCAACTGTGATGAGAAAATATTATCACCTGACACCTTCCCTCTTGTTTGTGAGTCAGTGAAGCATCGCATTGAACATAGTAATTGCACCTCGAGTAAAGGAATCCATTACAACAATTGTAAATCTTTTGTAATTTCAGATTTATCTTTTAAGTTTACGCCAGTGTTTGTTATTGTATATTACACTATTATGACATTATATGTTTTGTGCGCTTGTCGTACATTCATTTACTTTCGCAAAGGGCATATAAATCGCTGTTGTGGCGATTGTGTAAGTCGTCAGTGCTGTTGCTCTTGTAATTGGATCACCGTATTTTTTGTACTAGCGCATATTATTTTTATTGTTATTGCTCTGGTGCCTGTTGCAGCATTATTTGGCATTGTTTTTACATCGAATGATCCAAATGCTGCGATTATATTGCAACTGATTGATACTAACATTGGAAAGGGCGTTGCCAGCAGTCTAGCAGTTGGCTGGGGTGTTTTGTCTGTTGCAACTGTTATAGCTGCGTCAGTATCAACAGAGTGCATAGATTTTGACAACGGGGAACATTTGCCCCTTTTAGGTTTAGAACCTAACGGGGAACATTTGCCCCTTTTAGAACCTTCAAGGCCAACTGTTGGACGTAACGGACCAGATTACGAGCTAGTGTAGAGATATATGTCACTTGGGAAATCACAAATGTTAGATTTTCCTTTACCAGTGCAAAATAATCCTATTATTTTAAAAAGTCAATATTTTTTGTTATTCTTTCAAATTGGACCGGTTTTCAAAATAAATAAATAAATCAATATATATGTATACAGGTATGCTACATGTAGATTTTAGAACATTTTAATGTTGCTTATTAAAATAAGCAACTTCAACAGAGGTTCCACAAATGGTAACTTAATGGTAATAAATATAATACAAAAAACAAAGAATTGTTCACTTTCGTTTCTAAACACCATACGAATATATTGTGTAAAATACAAAGCGGCATGATAGGAATAGGCTGTTATTAAAACAATAATGCATCCAACAGCATAATCATGCCGTACAGACAGTTTTGAGGCATACAAAAATGTTCGTATCAAAAATACACAACGAATACCTATGGCCCATTTTGAGTAAAAGTCTTGTTTAAAATGAACTATGGAACAACGGTTTCTGGAATAAAATTTAACAGCCAATATGTTTAGGCGAGACCAAAAATAAACCTTATTTAACTGGCGGGACCAGTTCAGCGTTTTAATTTTTAAAAATTTATTTTATTGTAAAAAAATGAGAAAAGGCAAAAACCCAACTCGCGGTGCTGTTTGATTCAAAATATTTTTTAACACTAAAAAGTAAGCCGACCGACGCGGTTTTAAAACGGCTTTCGCTCGTTGATCAGTTTTGTATAAATAAAATTAAAGCCACGCTACCGAATCAAGTTTTGAGGGCTTTTCGCCCGTGAAGCAACTTTTATTTTTGGTGTAGCCTAACTGAGATATCGGCTATCTATATTTTTAATAATTGCAAATGATTACACGCGAAGACCAACTAACAAATTAAATAAATGTTATGTACAAGTAAAGCATAACAAATATACTATTTTATGAAAAAACCCTTAAAATTTAAGCAAATTTATTATTTAATCGTTAGCGAATATGTTTGTTTCTAAGAACCTGTCAAACATACAAAGTATGTCTGGGTAAACATTTCTTGGAAAACGCCTATCTTGACATTTATCCCGATTAACTATTCTTGTTATCAGTCCATTTTGACGCATATGGGTTCATTTGGTTTCCTCACGTACCTATTTTTCAAGTACTATTAGATCGGATTCTGTTATGAAGAATACACATGAAGAATAAAAGTGAATGACATAACATCACTTAAGTTAGGGCCTTATGTTCCTGATGGAATGAAAAGGATAAGTACAAGTTGGCGAATACTGGTCGGAAAAACTGGTTCATTAATCATACTTTAAGTTAAATTTTGGACACTTAAATGAAAGAAAGACAAATAAAAGTAATAAATATTTTAACAGTATATAAAATAAACTAAAATAAATTTACTTTCCTGTCTATAGATAATGTTTTGGTTTAAAAGTAAAATTTTGGAAATGTAAACTTCAAAAGAGTAAGTCAAAAGCTATGAATAGTTAAAAGTTTGCACAAAGTACATAATATATATAGCTACAAAACATGTAAGTTGTCTTAGATGTTTAAAATTTTGCTTTGAACGTAAGATATGAATTTTCAAAGCTTATGCATCAAGAAAAAATCGACAAAATTGAATGAGTAATACTTTGAAAAATGGATATCTACTTTCAAATATATATTATTTGTTAAATTAGCCAAAATCTATAAAGTGTGTCTGAGACACAAACAACCTAGGTCGTTCTTTATAACGGTTAGCAGTCTAACTATTATAACACCAAACCAACGCGCAGACACTAAACATTTGATTGTTACTAGTTACTAAAGGTTTAATTACTTATTACTCTGCATACATGTCAGTTTATAAGCTTAGTAAATATAAGTTTTGTAGATAATGCATTATAAATATGAATTTGGATCTTCTAATCGTGGCCCAGGAGAGGATCCAGGAGGTGGAGTGGTACACTATCCCAGGACCGTGCTTTCTGTCTTACGCCACGGTATTCAGCGAAACGGACCACAAGGTGAACCACGTTACTTCGTAGCAGTTTACGGCCAGTTTACAAAGAAGGCCGTAATGCATTTTCTTGTTAACAACCTGGTATGATTCTCTCCACTGCGAGGGAATAGAGCCGCGAGGGTTGTCTTGATGACTGTTAACTGGAGTTTTTTTATCAATGTTTAGCGTTCGGACGTGTTAAAGAAAACTGCACTCGACCACAGCGTTAATTTGTCCCAACACTACAATCAAACAGAAAGAAGGCAATTAATTTAGAGGAAAATTGCCACTACCTCACCAAAGGGTATCAGCATCTCAGCTTTTTCTTTATCAAACTTCAAATTCATTAAATATTGTATAGAATGATAAGTTATACTCTGCGTTAAACACAGCTCATTCAGCTATTTCCATTGTAAACAGTAACTTTAAAATAATTTACGGCAATTCCAACCTATCGGACAGCACTCATGCATATGTAGATAGTTTTAACAGTGAAATCTGGTCAATGGATGTTCTAGATTATTTACGACTTTCGTATCCATTACGTGCATTAACTCTCAAATAATTGACACTAAAAATAGTGATACTAATTGCCTTGATAACAGGCCAGAGGTGTAATTAAGACCCTTACAACGGCCACCCACCGTTTATGGGATTTATCAGAATCGTACATCTAAAATAACTTTAAAGAATTATCTGTACGGTGGCGAATGCTAGGTGACATTTTAAATTTTTTTTTTTTTTTTTTTTTTTTTTAAAAATTTTTTTACGTCGTACACATGATTTGGCAGAATTATTATCAAATTTCAGGTAAGCCTCGTTTAATGTTTATATCATGTGGTAATATATTTTATACCCAAATAATGACATTAAAATGCTCTATTAACACACAAAATAAGAAATGAGATAACAAATAAGGATGTTATCAATTTAGATTTCTTTCAACAAAACGTGTTTACAAACTTATAGTATATATTGAAGACCAGCCTCTTTTATTCTCAAACCACAGTGTACGAGTATTTGTATTTGACTCACAAAAAGTGGTGATGATTTTCGATTTGTAGAATTATGTCGCCAGTACAGCAGGCTTTCTGTTTCCATGAGAAACACCCTACATAACCTTCGCCTTCGGGTCCGGTTTTTTTCCGTTAAGACACGTATCGTCTGCTAGGCAAATAGCCAACAAGACAGTAATGGAAATGAACAAAACTTTTGTCATCTTCATTCTATCTGTAAAGAGTTATACAGGGTACGTTGTACCAAAATCGTGATGCACGGCGGAATATATTACATAATACAGGTGCTTTTTGTGAAAACAAATTAGTCTGAAAACATTTAATTTGATAACAATGTCGTAATTAATTGAAATATTTCCAACTATTGAACACGGATATCACTATTTATTTTACAAAAAAATATCAGTTTGTCTTGAATGTAAAATATGTTGGTAATAGTATTATACTTAATTTAAGGATCAGCCATCTTTAACAGGATCTGATTTTCGGTGGGATTTACATGGTTTACTTAGTTTTATACCAAATTATGCAACTATTCTTTGCTTTAATCAGTTGTCTAATCAATTTTAGATCAACATCTCTATGTATCCCGAGCCAGGGATATGCAAGATACTGACTCGTTGATTTCAGAATAATTTGTTTTCACAAAAAGCACCTGTATTATGTAATATATTCCGCCGTGCGTCACGATATTGGTACAACGTACATAGCCGATTTTGGTTGGAAAATTAATTAGCCAAACTATATAATATGTGATTTAATGTCAATTAGTATACGGAAACAATAAGCTTAACTTTGCCTTTTGGTGTACAAGTGAAAGGGTAGGTCAACTGAAAACTTGATTAAAATCAAGCTGCCTGTTTACGAATTGATCAGCAAATGAAAATGATATGAAATCTTTAGTTGAATATATAAATCAGTTTTGAAGCCAATACGTTTTTGTCTAGTGAGTATTTTGTTGGGGGTTTGTGGGTCATTAATCACATAGTAAAATATTTCTTATGTTTGTGCTTTATGTTACGTTATGTAGTGAAGCCCGGGGCTATAATAATATTCTCAATTCAAACCTGCGTGTGATAGACGTCTTCTGCCGGTTATTCCATCTGTTTACCATTTCTTGCTTATTTATTAATATTTGTCCATAAAATTAAGATTCTAATTTGTAAAAACAAACAAAAAGTTGAGATGACTGTTGCAAAAATGTTGATTTTCCATGTTCCTAAAACATATGAATATTGTCTTTTTGCTTAATATAATTTTATTTACTCAAATTAAATTTGCACGTCTAGCGGGACCTTTTCTAGTAAGTATCCGTAATCAAGGATCAAAATAAAAAACACAGCAATACTCTACTAACTTTGATGTGGGTTCAGTACCCCGAATGCTTGTATACACGCACCGCCTTTTGACCAGTTAGGAGTTCAGGAGTAAATATGCTCCGGTTAAAATATGTATTCTGTTTATTTTATATAGCCTACCACGAGAACAGAACTGGATTGATATTTTTCACTGTCCAACACAAATTTTCCTAAAGAAATTTGTTTTTGATAAACGACGTCCTAGAATTTATTTCAGCCAGCAATTATTTTAAAAATCGTTTTTAGTTGAAACTGTTAACACTTCTTAACATCGAGAGTGATAAAATCCTAAGACGAATCCAAATTTAATAATTTCATAAAAAGTGAGAGAAATCACAATTTGTAAACGTCATTTTTCTGAAATTAAGGGGATTATATCCAAGCATGGCAAGTCGGCCAGTTTCCTGTGTATTTCTCACTAATTCCACCAGGTGGTCTGTTCTTAGAGTTCACACAAAAGTTAATTCATTTGGTTAAGAATGCACGAAAAATCGGAAGTAAGCATGAGACATGGTTATCTTTATTTATGACTGAACATAATTTTCCGCGAGGAGTTAGTCTATATGTACTAGAAGACAATACGTTACTACTGAGGTAGAAGGGAAAATCAATTGTATCCTTAGGCCAAATGTTGGACTGCTTGATCTCAAACGCTGGAATACTGCTAATAGGTGATTTTAATATCTTCAAACAACATCTTAGCTGTGAAATAGTGTTTGGTATAGAAATAGTTTATTATTCATCGAAATAAAACTATTACAAACAAGTTGGAATGACTTTTCCACTTTATTTAAAAATCAACACCATGTTTTCTTATAAAATTCATACGTCTTCTTTGTATTTCCAATCCTACCACTGTCATTTCTGTTTCTTTCTTTGGCTACATTCTTATATGTTTCAGTCTGTTTGAAGGTTTTTCATGTGTAAATGAGATGTATCTACTAAGTCATCAGTTTGTACTGGTGTGTTTCAATCTAAGACAGTACGAACAGTATTATGGTATTATTTTAAAAGTTGGTATAACAGTTTCGTATGGTAAAAATGGGACTAAGATATATAAGCAAATATATAACAATGTTAACAATGTCATTACAATAACTAAATCTGTATTCAGTAAAACACTGCTTGATTAATCTGATATTATTTCTTGAATTAATGACAAGGTCAAATTTTTAGAATTGCTTACATAATATATTCACATAGAGCAACTCAGTACAGGCTATCAATAAGTGAACGCCTTTAATACAATATATTGTAAAAAATATCAATGAATTAGCGTTAGCGGGTGAATTATGTTATTTTTTTTTCTAATTTGACAAATATTTACAAGTTTGTCTAAGAAAATTATTATATGTCTAAATCGAAAATATAGGAAAATACAACCATACTACTGGATGCCTTTACAGACTATACGACTATTGTCTAATATTCCCCTAGTACGCTGATAATCGACCAATGGTC
>JAOXYB010050235.1:0-11792 GCA_028565635.1 Phoronis ovalis | reverse complement strand
AAAACAATAAAATACCCTCTAGCGTTGTTCTGTACAAAAATGAAATCCTTCTGATTTGTGTATTCAACGAAAGTAACACAGGTGCTATCTTCAAAGTTTTTCAGCGCTTTCAATACGTTTGCTTTTTGTGTAGCGTCTTAAAAATAAAATAAGTATGAACATTAATTATGAAATGATCACAGAATTTTACAACAGTAGAAATAAGATACAGATACGGTGTGCAGTACACGTACGTCCCTAAGAAATACCACACCCTTAAAACGAGTTGATTTTTATTAAAGTTTAAGCGAAAATAACAATGACAGAATTTAAACGGACTGCGTTAACTGTACCCACCAAAGCTAGTATCGAGTTTGTATGGAATATCAGTAGTTTGCCAACGCTTTGAGTTCGCTGATACAGCAAGCCGTGAGTGACGATCAACAACTTGATCATCTGAAAATAAAGATATCCAAATATTAATTCAGAAAGGACTGAGGAAGGTCTTGTCATAAAACTGAAAGCTCTCTTTGGTTATATTATATTTATTTCAACATTTTACTGAATTGATATGGTATTCATTCTGAAAGAGATATCCTTGCTATGTCAAGATAAAAATATAGTACACAATATATATTTCTGTTTTGTTTTACGATTATTGTTCAAAGAGCTAGGTGTATATTCAAGCTGTAAAAGACATTAATTAAGGACTAGAGATACAAAAAAAACACGGTTACTTGACTATTACTTTCTATATAAATTTTCATAATCAAAATGAAGAGATAGATATGTAAAAGTATACATTTTTACTTTAATGTTAATGAATCCAAAGGAAAAAAGTTGAAATAATTTCTCATAATCTGATAAGCGACCATTTTGTGAAAAAATGTGTTTTCGAATTTTAACTTTAACTGCGTTAATCGACTTCCATGGATTTTAGCAGAAAACTTTTTTCCTGTTCAATTGGTATTTATATGAACTTACCTTTTCTGTCTACATTGAAAGCAGAAACACTGAAACAGAACAGTGTACACGTCAGAAGGCCCAGCATCTTGTATACCTTGTAAAATAAAGTGCTCGACAAGGATTGTGTGAGACGAAATAAGTATGTTCTAGATTAGTGAGTACGGTTATCAGGCTGTTATCACATGTCCGTTTATCAACGCTGGGAAAGTACTGTTGGTTCAACATATGTAGGTACATTGGGAGTGGGTTTACAAGGATTTTAATCAAGACGCATATATACATGTATGTATACCAAACCAGAAGGACTAAACCAGAGTTAGCCTTCCTGGGTAGGATCAGTGTTTTATGTTTTCTAATTTTTTTTCGTATTTTCACGATTTAATATATTTCTATTACATTTTGACCTGGTTCAGGGTAAATTTTCCTCAGGGAATTGACAGTTTTGAAATAAAGATTTCTTACTCTGCAGTCCTCCGTTTTTATTGACTTGGATGTCATTTTGTTGTCTCATAAGTTCATGAAATTCACAAGACTTAGTTGTGAAGTCTATGGAATAGCATAATAATTTCGGACAAATATTCATACCTTTACCATCATCGATTTACTTGAAAAATACCACGAGACGTTCTGTACGGCCGGCCGTAAACAAGAAAATGTTACTTTGGCTAAAATAGTTATTATATTCATCCATAGATATCATCCTCCGAACGCAGGAGATTCTCTCTTATACACTCGCGTGAGAATGTTCCCTTGTGATAGTTATTAACACCACTGTGCTATGTTTCAAGAATCGGATTACTTTTTTCAAATATAGTCAAATTGCTTTGGAAGCTCTCTGATTTTTTTTACTTCGTGAAATTACGTGAAACTGCGTCTTTTAAGAAAAAATGTTTTTAATCAGAAATGTGTAGATAATTGCGTATTAATTAATTAAGCTTAGGTGGTGCGTTAGTTGTACATTCTTTATTGGTAGCCTCCATTTATATGTACTTTCGATCATGTTTCTGACCAGACCTTTTCAAATCAGGTCTACTTATATCGATGCCATGTAAAACCACGAAATATGACGTATATAAATTCGTATTTACCAAAACTTATGTTATTTTCTGATATTATAATTATATATACTATAATTTAGAATAATTACTCTTCGGATAACATCGGCATCTGGGTCAAAAGTTTGATAGGAATTCTAATTGGGTCAGTGAGATTGTATTATTATGATAACAATATCAAATTTTTGCTGCCAAACAAAAACAACATTTTCAAAAATATTCTCGTCTATTTGAAAATCAAAAAAATAGGAAGTATTAATAATAGAATTTACAAATAAATAATGTTTTAATGATTTATCTAGAGAATGAACTTAATGTCTATGCAGGCTAGTTAACTACGGAAAAGTTCGATACTATGCTATAAAAAAGCGGGCACGTTTATCCAATAATTCTGAAAACAGTTTTTGATTGATAAAAATTAAAGAAATTGATGAATTTGAAAATTACATTTGCATACTGAAAATTTGAACGTGTAAACACAACCTATATAAGTTTCATCTTATTTACTCTTATAAACTTTAAGATGTCTATATTTATTCTAAATTGTCCATCATAAAAGTAAACAATATCAATCCGAAATTATATGTATTTTTTAAGTAAATGCTACTTTGTTTCTTTCTAGCAAATGTCGAACTTTTTCGTAGTTAACTGTTATTAAGATAACGAAATAATATGTATACAACTCAACTATGTGTGTATGGCCTGTCTTCGAGTTTAATCCAGAATTGAGTTAAGTGTAAAATATACTGAGATACTATTTCAGAAAAAACTTGCCCAACTTGTCAGGATGTGTAATTTCATCCGGTTATCAAACGGATACCAAATTTCCTATATTCAGTAATTCGCATGTACAAGCATAAAGATTGAGTAGTCACACGTTTTAGACAGCTGTGCAAATGAATTAAATAATTACTGTTTAGCAACAATTAGATACGCAATTAAAAATGAGTTCATCTTGACCATATTAAAATACCTTAAACATGTTATTTATAAGAAACAGTTAATTATCACAGATACGATTTCATGACATAATAAATATTTGTCATGTGCTTTAAGCATGATGCAGGCAATTAAATCACACTACTGAAAGCTTGTTTTATGGACGAAACCTTGGATTTGTATGAATTGAAGATCATTGTTTTAATATCAATTAGCATCAGTTAATATCGTTTAGAATGCATGATTTATTTCAACATGCATTTTGGAGAGAGCTATCATTCAAATGAAAGTGTCCCTATTCCATAACATAGAATATATACTTCTAATACTTGATAACAAATGTGTGCTCAACACATAATACTTCTTTTAAAGCATAAAGAACAAATTAGCGTTTAACTTAGAAAACCATTTAAATAACTTTTAAATCCAAAATTATATGGTCTGAACCGCAGTTGGAACATTCAAATTTTAGAACGCGAACGCCTTGTGATGATAATTTGATAATGATGTAGATTGAATTTTCACAAAGATTCCCACTTTGCTGCATAACATAATGCTACGTCACAAAAGAAATACCACAGTATCGCATTTCGTTGCAAACAATAGTAACTTATCTGGCATGCAAGTGGTAATTTGCCGCTTCATTTTATGTGGGTATTTTACGTCTATAGAAAAAATATATTGCAGCCAATTATAATCACTTCGTACCAATTGTTGTTAATATGTTTTTATGCAGTAAAAATCTTCTTAACCCTATCACCAGTTGGTAGTTGATAATATGTGGGTTGCACAGATAAGGATTGATTCTCTTTCACCATATGTGCATTCATTTCTTTGCCTTCATTCTTCTCAAGATATCTGCTTCTGTTTGATCGCCATTCTGGATTATTCTTCAACATTTCCCATCGAGTACTGGCGCTTGGTTTGTCTTTATTTGTAGCAGTGTGGACTGCTTGAACAAAAGACATACTAGGCTTTCCTGTTACCGGCATTACATGCACAACAGTGGGCTTGGCGCTTGATGGTCTCTGACCTTGAGAACCAGATGGACTTTGACTTTGTAATCCAGATGGACCTTGACCTTGTATTCCTGAAGATGTTTGACCTTGTGTCCCCAATGGCTCCTGACTTGATGTCAATGATTTGTTATTCTTTTTCTTAGTTATTCCTCGAAGATTTCTTTTCATTATCTTTAATTGTCTTGCTATGGTTATCAAATCCAAGAAAACAATAAAGAGTAAAATGACCAGTACGATAACATATTGAAAGCCTCCAATAACTGCTGCATTTTTAGCCTCAGCTGGTGCTCGTTGTGGTCTTTGAATAACAGGACCGCGTACAACAGGAGGTCTTCTGCGTCTTGGTCTCTCTGCAACAACAATGCAAAATAGTATTTGTAAATTGATTTGGTAGCATACAAGTGTGGCGGTATAAAAAGCTGGATATCCAGATGGTATGAAATTAAGCTGTAACAATGCGTTTTATAGGGCTTGATAATAGAGGTACAAACCCAAAAAGGAAAGGCATGGCAATCCGGGAGAGTAACAGTTAGAATAGTTGGGTACACATGTACGTTACAAAAAACGGGATGAAAGGGTAGGCTATACTTTTCAGAAGTTAGATAGGATCTACAGAATGAAAAGGGTACAAAGTTACTCAAGAATCTAATAAAAACAAAAATTTGGTTTCGAAAATAATAAGAGGATGTTTTTTTGATTTGCCTGAAATAAGATATAGATTTCAGATGTCGCTTTGTTTCGAAAAAAAGATGCTCAAAGACATGGTTAATTGCTTCTATCTGTTTTCTCAACTTGAATACTGCCGGATAAAAAGGTCCCTTAGAATTTTGAGCGCATTGGGAACAAAAAGGGTACAAATTTTGCGCTAATAGACTGTTCTCACTGTCATCCCCCGGGCATGGTAGCTAACAGAAATGTTGAAGGCTTACATGTACTATATATATTACAATCACAAAACGGTGCAATTTAGAAGTAAAACTACGTGTTTCATTTGCAACAGTTGAACGCATTAAACATTAGATTGTCGAATAATTAAATCAATTTACCGAAGCAGAACAAATCCGACCATATGTATCCTTCTTCCTTATTTAAATATGCACACCCAAATACAACACGAAGCTTGGACACGCTGTTTTCGCCTTCTTGGCATTTTATGTATGTCATTTCCCATTCCCCTTCTTCTGTTACGTTCACAGTGATATTGGGCTCTAATGCAAATGGGTCTTCCACTTGTTTGACTAAAGGATAGGAAAGTAATGAAATTAAATTAGTCTTAACATTTTCACATAAAAGAAGTAATGTCGTATAGTACTTAGATTTTCATGTCCTCTATCTACTTTTAATACATAGACTGAAATAATGTACATGGTATGCATATGCAGAAGAAAAATAACATACCCACTTCAGTGCAAGGTTCGTACGTCGGTGCCGGTGTCGTTGTTGTATGAATTTCACACCTAGGCGAACTCGTCCAGTTACCATCAGCTTGACATGTGATTGGGTTGTTGCCAAATGAAGAATAAGGCGCGTTGCATACATAGGTCACATTATAACCGTAATGCGTCTTATTCCCTGACGGTTCTGAATTAGATACCACTGGTACTTTAGGACAGTTACGGATACGACATTCTGGAGGAGTAGTGAATGTACCACCTAATTGACATATTACCGTATCATTTCCCGACATATTATACCCTGTATTGCATGTGTACGAGAAAGTAGATCCTGGTAAATTTTTTGAATATGGCTGCGGTGTGATAATCGCATTGGCAACTGCAACAACGTTATTACACCCAATTATTTCACATTCTGGAACTTCAGTCCACAGTCCACTAGAAGTACAGAGCACTGAGTCATTACCAATAAGTCTGTAGCCAAAATTACACGAGTAGTTCACCTTTGCACCGTAAGTTGTCATACTACCAGAATAAGAGCCGTTGGCAATAGTGGGGATTTGTCCACAGTTCTTTATTACACATTCTGGAGCCTGTTCCCAAATAGCGTCAACATTACATGCGACCGTTACATTGCCAACCAAGTCATATCCTTCCAAGCAATCGAAATTTAAAAGTGTCCCGTAAATGGTAGAATTTGGTCCACTAGAAACTCCATTAGAAATGTTAGGTTTTGTACCGCAATGTTTGATTGTACAGTTTGGGGTTTGACCCCAATTTCCATATCCACAGACAACTTTTGAATTCCCATTGAGGTCATATCCTAGTTCACATGAATACACAGCCTCTGCGTGAAAAGTGGTGGAGTTGTACAATCTAAGACTATGCATTTTGTTAGGAGGCGGACCACAATCATAAATCTGACAGCCACTTGGACCTGTAGACCAATTACCATTTGTTTGACAGGAAATATTGTGCCGGCCAATGATATAATATCCTGTTTCATTGCATGTGTAGTTGCCTACACTCGTAAAGTAAGTTGTGTTAACTGAAAATGTGGTTTCGGCGACATCTGGTGGAGGTCCACAGTCTTTCGCTATATTATAAAAAGAGAACATGTGATTAAATAATAGTTTGTATTGCAATAAACAGTTTCTCTTGCCACTGACAAACGTAAAATTAAACCCAATATTGATGTTATCAATGTATCTAAACTGTCTAAAATAGTAAGTATATAATAAATACATTTTTTTAATGTTTTAATTTGAAAAATAAATGCTTATTGCATCTACATTGTGCAAAGATGCAAGTACTTCACGCAACGCCGTTTACAACACTTACGTTGACATGTAGGAGGCAGAGTCCATGTACCATTTGTCTGACAAGTGATAAATGTCTCGCCTATAAGGTCAAATCCAGCATTGCATTGATACGTGATCTGATCCGTATACAAGGTATCCATACCAGTGTAATTGCCATTCATTAATGTAGGAATAATGCTACAATTTACACCTGAAATCCAAGCACATTAAAGTAAATTTATCTGATACTAGTAAGAGACATATACATATAAATATGAAAGTCGAATAATAATAATAGATGCTATTCAACCTAGGAGATTGTTATACAAACTTATAATAGAAGAAACAGGATTATGTGCAGATCATCAACACTGCGGTAACGAGTAATATTTACATGAATGTAATTTTATAATGGAAATAGTTCACATTTTTATGTAAAAATAACTCACGAGAACAAACAGGTTCATTTGACCAAGTAGCATTTTCTCTGCATTGTACAAAACTCAAGTTGTTTACAGCGTAGTATCCAGCGTCACACGTGTAGTTCACAATCGACGGATATGTAGTTAAATGTGTCGGGTCAACAGTACTGTTCAGTACAGTTGGTATCTCATTACAATCCACGGCTATAATTAAAATCAAAAGTGCCTCACACATTTGGAAGAATCAGTAGACGTCTCCACAAGGTTTTTAATTTACCAACTTTTACTTGTAACTTGTAAGATGTTATATGTTTCAAGTTGCTGTTTTGTAATAAATTAATAAGAAATCAAAAAATTAGATCGTAACAAAATGTAAGTAGTAAGTAATCAAAAGATTAAATTGAAATGAAATGTTTTGTTTCGCTCAAAGACTAGCGATACAAAAAACACTGTTATTTGACTATAACTTTCTTTGTTAATTTTCATAACGAAAATAAAGAGACAGATATGTAAAAGTATATATTTAAAAAAAAAAATGCTTTAATATTGATGAATCCCAACGAAAAAAGTCCATTTTGGGTAAAAATTGTGTTTTTCGAATTTTAAGCCAAAAACTATTTCACATACAAAGCTGAAACTTGGCAAAAATTATCTTTATATATGTACATGTACTTCTCTACTAAACTACTTCCTTGTGGAGACCTAATATCTATCTTATGTATATAAACAACAAGGCTGTATTGTGATCTCTTGCAGAAACTATTTAGTAGTACTTACGGTTACACGAAGGTGACATAATAGACCATGTTTCATTCAGTAGACAGTTTATGTTTAATGTAGTGACATTGAAATCGATTTCATAGCCAGAATGACAAGTGTAGTTGGCATCGGATTGAAAAAACGTGGAATTCACTTCAACATCACCATTTGTTACATTTGGAGGAGCACCGCAATCACGCTCTTAAATAAAAATAATTCGTCGTTTTTAAGTGAGATTTCTATATTTTCTTTATTTGGTAATTACAAAAATACTGAATCCCGTCGTTATTAGCCAGAATCAAGAACTAGATACTTTACATATACCACTTAAAGATACTAAATATATCTCTGTTATCGACTTTGCATAATTCAGTCGCACCAGTTATATTTTTAGGGTTGCTGTGCAAGGTTGCTTATATTCTAAATGTAGACAACTTACCTTAGCATTGGAGTTTGGACACTTAGACCTACTGCATAATGTATCTACCGATACATTTCAGTTATTCTGCCAGAAGTCATTGACTGTTCTGCCGTCAACAAACATGAATGTACATGCTTAACCACAAACTGTTTACCGCCACATACACGCACACACGCATACACACAGAATACAACGTATACACGCATATCCATACAAATTGAATACATACAAAAAATGCATCACTTAATTGTTTCAAGCCTACATACATGTATATAAGTTATGTAAAAAAAAATGACACCATCCTAATGCAGTACAAACAGCCAATGTATGAGATATTTAATATGATTAGTGAACATGTTCATGAAGCCAGTGACCATTTGTCTCATATCATGTTATACTCACGAACGCATTGAGGCATTTCAGTCCAAGTAGTTGTACCATTGAAACACGATGTATTACTGGCACCAGAAAATTTGAAACCATAGTCACAATCATACAATATAAAAACATCATCTGTGTAGGAAATTGTTATGTTGGTGTCGTAGCCATTGTCAATATGTGGCATTCCACCGCATGCTGAAACAGAAAACGTGCATGATGGTACATGTGTAGCAACTAACACCAGGGGGCGGAATAATTTATTTTTACTTGCAGAAATGATAATTCAATTTCGTCTGAAAGAGTGCATGCTACACATATAAACACAAGCGGTTGTACTTCGTGATTGTGCTCCAGTTCCCAGATTGGCACAATTTGTCGTTGCTGGTCCACGTGTACCTGGTTCCCACAAGAGCTTATTTCAGCGAGATTCGACTTCCACAGTAACACATTGATTGATTTCTTTCTATTTACACAACACATGTAAAACCTACCATGAATATTTCGTTTAAATACTTACTCGTGCAAAATTCCTTATACGGTTCTGGTTCGGCTTCTAACATGTAGTAATTATTAATTGGCAAGTCGTAGTAAAATAGCAATGTCTCACAGCTGGGCATAAGCGAGTAGTAGTATTCTAAAATAGCACAGACAAAATACATTTAGTATTATTTACGAAAAGCTTAAAAAAGTACTATGTGACATAATGGATTTGTTAAGTGGATATGTGCTGAAATGAAAACTATGTGTATACTTTTTCATAATGTAGTAGACGGGATGTTATTTTTTTTAAAACTTAACTTTCTAATGGTGTGCAACGGTAGCATAAGTAGTACACCCACTGGAATAGCTGAGCAATATGTAAGCATATTAAGGCTAAGTCGGACCCTCGTCACTGTTTAAATAAAAATTCATGAAAAATCCGCATTACATTTTTTTCACTCAAAAGAGATGTTTTCTAAAACTTTAACGTTCAAGCTATGTCATAATGATATTTTAAAACTATTGTGTAAAATGCATGAAATTTAATTAGCGTTTAATTACACCTTATGTAAATCGTTAGGTACATCCTAGAGGAAAACTCAATAGAAAAAAATTATATTTTTAACAACTAATCAACACTCCAATAATTTGTTTTTGACCATTTTTAAATTGCACCATTGATTTTGATTATATAATCAATTTAGTGTTTTTAGCAAATAAAAACATTACCTTTTTTTAAACATTAATTAATAATTCAAAGATTATTCACAGTATTTACAATTCGGTCAAAACAAATGATAGAAGTATCATTTACTTCTTAAAAACGTAGTTAGCTCCAATTTAGATCCGCAGGATTTTGCTGTAGGATGTACCTTATGATTTTTATGAGATGTCATAAAAAATTATTTACATTTTGTGCGTTGATACACAAGTCTGAAAATACCACCATAACGTACCATGAATGTTAAAGTTTCAGAAAACATTTATTTTATATGAAAAAAATGTAATGCGAATTTTTCACGAATTTTTATTTAAACAGTGACGAGGGTCCGACAGTTAAAGAACCAAAAGCATATATACGTAATCTCTTAAATACAAAACATATTAGAGAACACTAACCATTTTTATATATCGGCACTGCAGGGTAGATTGCATTATTTCCGCCGCAAGTCTGAAAATCGGCTCCTGAACAAACAATGCCATCGCATTGTTCGTTAGGAATTTTTGTTAAATTATTCGTTATGTCGTCACTGAAGCAGCCACATTTATCTTTTCCCGTCAACTGGCGACCAATTGTTGTAAATGTATAATTCATTGCTGAACAATAAACGAGACAAAAGTGAACGGTGATATTCCCTGTCCTGTCAATCTCGTGTGTGTCAGATGGCTCTACGACCGGGTCAAACGCGTAACACCCATAACCTGCATAAGGGAGATAAAATTGTATATATTCAGCTGTAGATTTTTGAAGGGAAAAAACGATGAGTTTATCTGTGTTATTGAATATAACTCAAACTTTGACATGGTTAATTATTTGTGTTCTATTGGGTGAAAGGAACTATATATCAGAAGTCGTTTCTTTTTCCAGTAGCGTTATGTGTACATGTGTGCCAATTTACTGTCGTTGGGAGTTGTTTGGCTAAACATGTAAACATGGTATTATCATTTTATAATGACTTGTTATAATGTCAAAATGTTTGTATAAAGTTTAAAGGGCGAATTGGATGTCTGTTAAACTGTTAAATAACTAAGAATTATATCCCCTTTTTGGGAAAATCAATGAAGGCAAAAGGGTGCCGAACAGTTGTTAAATTAAGAATTATCATGATCTCCCCGAATTAAAAAAATAAAATAAGGTGGCAGATGGAAAAGAGAATCGCTTAATTCAGAACTGTGTCATTGTTTTTGTTTGCATGTAAGGAATAACTTTCTTTCACCATTTTTTTACTTTGAATAATGAGAACTAGTACTGTTGAGTGCTCCTCAAAATGAATACATCGTTATACATGAAAAAACATAGCAAATCATTCAATAAGTTATATACTGGATAGTATAATTTTATTATTATACTGCATAGCTAAACAGAAACAGAAAATAAACAGCAAACAAAATATTTACTAGTTCCTGCTGAAATTTGTTACAAATGCAATCAGCAAACTTATCCAGTAAGTGTAACGCAAATGTTCATGATGTTCAGGAATTATTCGACCTTGCTCAGCCCGAAGATAGTCATCAGGTAATAGTTTCACTACATTTAGCATCTCTATTTACATTTCGCTCTAATCTTTTCTAGTATAAAAATATTTGTGCGCATTGTTTGTTTCTAAGCCATAAAATGAGTGTTTTTAGGTAAAAACTGACTGAGAGTTTCGTTTGCAGACTCGGTATAATAGGTTTCCATCTCATATATACATGTTCATAACGGTGCTGTTTTTTGTGACTCTCAAACTTGTCTGTACATTTTTTTCTCTCTTCTTCCTTGTCAAAAAAGTGTACACTTTTTTAAACGATGGTTTGTTTGCCATCTACAATAAAAATTTTAAAAACAGTTAAAATACAGTGAATATTTGTTTCATGCTAGTAATAATAACACAGGTTTCTGCATATCTGGAAAAAATAATATTTTAGAGGGAAGATCTATTCCGCATATGTATAAAACGGACATATTGTGGCATT
>JAOXYB010050224.1:0-11795 GCA_028565635.1 Phoronis ovalis | reverse complement strand
GCTGGCGTGTATCTATACTACAATTCATTTTAAAGCATTGTTTCAGCGAAACCTACCAGTTGTTCATCCAACTGTGTCATTTGTTTCATTTTTAGAAATTCCAATTTTATTGCAGAGAGCCTGGGGAAAGGAGCTGAAAAACACCTTATTAAGTCATATACTGACGTAAGATTTAGGATGAGATAAGTTTGGTCGGAAGCCACCCCCTAATTGCTTATTTATAAAAATAACATAGCGACTATGGTTGGAATCAGCTATTTTTAAAAAAATAATTAATTTTTTGTAAATTTAATAGCCGATTCTGTATTTAGAAATGCGCACATCATGCCAGCGACAAAAATAAGAAATTTAGAACTCGCTGTGGGAGAAGCAAGGAAAAGTCGAAGAAATTCGTCCTGCAAATATTATTTCTTGTAACATTGTGTAAATGCCATGAATACCCGTGTATTATTTGATCTTCAATCGTACTTTATAGCAGAGTCGAATATATAGTCATACTTCAACGGGTACTACAGTCAACATTTGTAGAACAGTGTCTAAGTACTTAATTGTTCCCCGATTTGTTAAGCATTTTGCGGTCATGTTTGTTGTGTTAAGACCTGTTGCACTAAGTAAATGCCGTATATTAGCCAAATTAACATTTTTTATATATCTTTGTTTTGGGAATTTATTGACCACTTATTCCACAAATACTAAATTTTCTTAGTATAATTTACAATATCAAACATACAACGGATTAAATAATTATATAAAAATCCCCGCAACCATATCTTCAGTATTATGTAATAATGTCTGGT
Organism: Phoronis ovalis; assembly: GCA_028565635.1. Lineage (NCBI taxonomy): Eukaryota > Metazoa > Phoronida > Phoronidae > Phoronis > Phoronis ovalis. Next base: position 10,998 of record JAOXYB010050224.1, on the reverse strand, counting down.
CCAACGAAATACGTGTCGCTAACAAATCTGACTCTTAAATGAATATATCTATGGTCATATCTATGTACAAGAAAAAACACATCCCGTCATGCCTATCTACATTATTTACTCATCTGTCATTCTCAAACAATGTTAAATCAACGTTAAATGAATCCGGGTCAGTTTATAATATTTATTTTTCAACCTACAATGAATAACCCTTGTATTATACGGTATTAAATCGACGCAAATTAAATAAAGGGTTTGCTTGTTTTTCTGATCTTTTAAATGCAAATAATAACATAGTTTAATTGTATATTCAACTCATCCGGAAATACGTTGACTAAATTCCCGAAAAGATGCTTCTGAATACAATTCCTTTTATGGTAAATATATTTATCTAAGGCAAATGTTATTACTGTCCACGCCCAGGGTTATTAATCGTACACCTGTACGCATGCGCGGAATGAATATGACCTTTCCTGATACCCATTCAATATAATAACCTGACTGTGTCTACCAGATAAAACCACCTTGTGTTCCGCAGAAGCCTTTTTACGCTTTTGATCAAACACTGGAAAACAAAAGGGTTAACGGACTCTTTAATCAAGTACCACTGGCAGTATAAGTGTACTGAATTCGTAGAAGTGTCATCTCGTTATATTTCCCAGGTAAGTATAGAAAGGCGTTTTTCCAATATCACGACATTGATTTAATTAAACCTTCATCAAACAAAACGAAGACTGTCAATGTAGCCGGCTGTGGTTAACTAAAATTGTTTTTGGAAGTCGATGGTCCACTATTAGTTGCCTTCTAAAGGAGCATAAGAAAAATCAAATGTGTGTACATTAATTTCCATTGCCAAAAATGTTGAAATTTAGTTGAGGGGTTTGTATTTGTTAGACGGTTACATTGATAAGACATTTACAAAATATCTTTAAAGTAATTTATTATTCAGGTGGAAAGTGTATCCATGCAATTTAATGCTGCGATGACTTTACTAGTGCACACAACTTTAATTATACACATCCTTTGAAAGACTCAAAAATAAGGTTGGGTACACTAGCTGGGCTAATGTATTTCAAGCATGTGCATGAAGTTACAATTTGTAAAGTTGACATTTGAAACTTATATGACCCGCAATACCTGTATTCCTAGGTGGGATCATTAAATTTAAAATTGCTGAATTAATATCCCACAATTCCTTATCTTTCTAGGCAGATATATAGAGCTAGAAAAAGAGTAATGCTTATATATAGTGGACACAATTTTTAATGAATACTCGGATGAGAAACAGAAAATAGTAAATATTTGATAGTGTAAACTGTCTGAAAGTCTTTGAAATTGCAATTTTGTTTTTTTAACTTTAAAATTTACACTCACTAGAGATATAAGTATTAATAATGAACACAAATAATAAACAGGGCATTATCCATTAGCCTTCTTAATTATCTCACAAACAGTAGAATATTTGTACAAAACCTGTAAATTACAAACTCTTTCTAAGCTTGTATGTTAAGTAGCTGTCTATGAAATTACAGACAGCAGTTTATCAGAGAAAAACACTAGTTCAAGATAACAGAATAATTCTAAAATATAGTACAATATAATGTGAAATGTATGACCTGTATTTATGTCTATAGTATATTTTGTATTCAGAGATTTTTAGAATGTAATGTTTATAATGCTAATGTAATCTGACACATAACAGAGTAATAGAATATAGAATTGAATATGTGGTTTGAACATAATAACTCATCCAGATACGCATGGTTAATCTGACTTTGTGTTAAACTGATGAAAATGTTCTTGTTCAACATGTCATACTTTACTTAAGTCATTTAATAATTTTACTAAACTGACCAGAATCCCATCAAATATTATGAATAGGCAAAAGAAACTAAAAAATGATGGTCAGATGATTTTTTACACTTACAGAGTTCTGATGTTCATATAGACTTATATTACAGTTTATTTAAATGATGATTATGTGGGTCTGTGGATGGACAAAACATGACCTATATCATTTATGTCTATTACTATAAACTTAAAGCTGGATGGAAGTCAACTGATTCAAATATTTGCTAACTATAAAGAATTTAATTATGCATCAATCCTAATAAATTAAGTTTTCAAAAGGTTACTATATAGAAACGTATATATATACCTCTCATCATTTTTTTAACTCCCCAACTTTGTTCTCAACAGTAAAACTATAAAAGAACTGGAAAGATATCAAATTAATTTGAATTTATAATTGAAAAAAAAAAAAAAGATTACAACAATGGAGCTGTTGTGCATAAAAATGTAATTTTGTATGGACCAAACTGCATGCTTTGTTCTCTGTATTGTTTCAAATTTTAGAGAAATGACACGATTATCAGAACATGATGCATAACCTCTTTATGTGAATTGATTTTTTATTCCAGAACTTACAGACACTACAATATGGCAAGCCGTCCAACAGGGTATGGTTTAACAGCTGAGACAAGTAGGAAGGTATACATGCATAGAATAATTAAGCGTGTTGCTTGGTGGGCATGCTAGCATAGATTAACTGCTTAGATTTGTTTCAGAAATAAATAACCTACAGGTACTGAGAAACTATGGCTAACCGAACATCAGGACATGGCTTGACGGCCGAGGTTGAAAAGAGGGTGAGAGGCTGTTTGCAGTTACTTTATTACCATCAGATATATTACAAAAAAAATACAGCATCTTAGAAACTTTTTTGGAGAGATTTTATAGGCTATTTTAATGATCTTTTTGATGTGTCAAATTGTCTGTGTTGCACTTGTCTGTACAGTGGATCTGTGGAACAGAGGAAATGTGGAATGTATATCTGCGTTTTTGGCAAAGACCTGTCTTACTGTCTCTATAAACTTATCAAATTTATAAATTAATTGGGTTAAGGAAAAAATGAGTGGAGGGGACCATAATTTATAATGCCAGTCAACTATTATTTCAGCATAGAAATACTAAGGATAATTTTATTGCATCTGATTCAGAGATGAGGGTAAATTTGTGAATATTTCGTATCCAAAGACATCTAGGAAAATGTGTAAACTGGCAGATTTTTAGGTTCAGTAAGCAAATTTCAGATCAATAAAAGACTTTTTAGATCCAAAGGGATTCGAAATTTTTCCAATGGTTTCAACATTTGTAGTGAGATATTCCCACAACAAATTAGCCTAACGGAAAAACACTGACCGAAAGAAGTATTGTGTTGGACACATGTAATCTAATAATTACTAAATGATATATGATAATTTTGAGAAAAATAATATAATTGTGAAATGCCAAATATCCTGTAAGGTGAGCAGGCTATATATATCCCAATCATATATTTGTGGATACCTACGTCATACAACAACAGACACAAAATACGTTCAAAAATTTATTATACCTTATGTGTATCTTATTAATCAATACAGTCACCCAGGTACAGTTGTACAAACAATAAAATTATACCAATAAAACTTGAACAAGAATGAATATATGGTGGCGACATCTATTGAATCTAGTAGATGTCACCACAGAACCCTATGAAATAACTTCAATTATATAACTGCTTAAAAATTCATGTGTTAGAGGCCTACATGTACATAGCTCAATTTCACTTCAATTTAGATATTTTGGAGTATGTTTTATATTCCTCAAAATAATCATGGAATTTATCTGTATACAGAGTCATCCTTCTTGAATTCGTTAGAGCTCGTTAACTCGTTAGAACTTCATTATTTAACAAGTTCAATTCGTTAGCCTAACAAGTTCAATTGGTTAGAACATTTGGAACCCGATGTTGGTTCTAACGATTGCTTACGAGTTCATGTTGGGATTTTAGATTTTGTGACTAAGAATTCTCTTCTGACAATTTTATAACCGGTTATAACTTTGTAAAGATATTTACATCAATAATGAAGTTAGGATTTCTGTCTATTAATTATTGCATTTAATTTCTGTAAGTCAATATTTACGGAAGTGTATTACGTTACAATGTTTCTCGATAACAGGCCCCATCTTTTTGGGCTGGCAGTATACTAACCGGTACTATATAACTATGACAGTTTACCACAGCATTTTTGGCAAGTACTTTAAGTGGAGAAACATCAAAATTTTGATGGAATCTCTTCTTTTTCCATGAATTTTGTAATTGTTGAACTTGTTAGAATTTGCTAGAACTCTTTAACACTCGTTAGAACTCTGAGATTCCATTTTCGTTCAAACTAATTGGAGTCATCAGGCTAACGAATTGAACTTGTTAACTAACAAAGTTCTAATGAAGGAAATGCTCAAAAAGGGTAACTCTGTGTATGCACTGTGGGTCAAACTTGGACTGTTACATCACATTGCTACTAATATAAATAACTTTATTCTAGTCAACAACTATTACATAACGTTATATGTAAAATTAACTTTGTCTGACACTGCTGGATATGTGTTGAAAATTAGAATTTTGTTATACTATTAAATGAGTATATATATTACTTTTTAAAGATTGCTAGCAAATATGATAAAGACTTGGCAAGTGATGTTGTTCAATGGATTGCAGCTGTCATAGGTGAACCAATTGTAAGTATAAAATATAATTAAAAGTGCCTAGTATATTCCTGTTGTTTCCCATAGAGAATATATAGCGATAGTTGAATTCCTTTATTGTGACTTATTTTTGTCCAGAGAGAACTATAACACATTAACATTGACAACTTCTCAGCTTTCTAAAACTGAATATAGATTTGTTTGTTGACTGATGACATTTACCTATGGTTTGAATGCAGGTGCCCACATTTACTTTGTCTCTCCACCCAGTTTACTGTTGCTATTCTTGTCAGTCAGATCTTAATCCATCCATGATATATTGTATATATATATACATCATGGCAACCACAGTTAAATACATAATGGTTTCATTTTCCCTGTGATCTTTCAATTACAACACTAACTTTGTTTAAACAGGGACAATGACAGACTCATAATTTGGGCATCCATGCATGTATGCCCCTTTTCTTAATGTCTTTCATTGCTAGAGTCCATATAATGTACTCACTGAATAATTTTTGGTCTCTGCAGGGAGCAGATGTAGCTGAAGATGGCAAGTCATTCTGTACTGCTTTCAAGGATGGCAAAATGCTGTGCAAGTTAGTAGTTTATTTGTGTAAATGCACACAGTCATCTACAGTATTAACTTGACTTATAAATTAAACTGAAATCTATATTTTTCTTATTAATTACATGTTATTCTTTTGTAATTTGCTTTTCTTCCATTATAAAAGCATAAAGAAGTTACAAACTATGCGTTTGGAAAAATTACAAAATGAGATTCAACGTATGGAGCAATCCAAGTATCTTATAGATTGTCTAATAGTTACGATGTATCAAATTGTGGAACAGATATAATTATAATTTGTTAATTGGCAGAATGAACCTCTATTAACTAAATCCTCACTTGCTTTACAGGTTGATCAATACAATTCAACCTGGAAGTGTAAAGAAAGTAAATGATAGCAAGATGGCATTTAAAATGATGGAAAATATTGGTCAATTTTTGTCAGCTTGTGAAAAGTATGGTGTGCACCAAGCTGATATGTTCCAAACCGTTGATTTGTACGAAAGTCAGAACCCCGTTCAAGTTGTGAATGGATTGTATGCCCTTGGTAGAAAGGTAAGCGTCACTGGCATGTTAGACATATAAGACCATGCTAAATGCTAAGAGTGCATGTAAATATTGACTAATTTCTTTATTAAGTTAGTCACAATCAATGTAATGTATATTACATTTTTCTAATCAGAACAATATACCACCAAACTCCTTGATCTCTATTCCATTTTCATTTCATATTTTCAGTAGTTTATATTTTGTCTATTGTTTGCTTGAAGTTGTAACTAATGCTCTATGTTTTCCAGTCCGGGGGTATGAAAACTACCGGTACATAAACAAAGAAGTATGAAATGTCTGTGTATGCTTGAGTGTGAGTGAATGTTGTAGTGACTTTTGTCTAGTATTACACAATCATTGTATAGTATTAGAATATTTAATCATTTAGTGAACTTATTATACATACCACTGCTATCAGTGGAGTGAATTATAACAGATGAATCATTGATCTTATACATATACTGATACAAAAATAAATTAAATATAATTACTGCCCCTGACTTGCCTGTCTTTGTGCAATGCTTTACCAGCAGCTACTTGCATGTTTACACAGTGCACTTACAAAGTAGTATTATAATGATATGACATATTGACCAGTCATAATCAGATAATGTGTTTACCTCTTTATGTTTGGTCTACTATCAGTAGACTTTGGATGACTAGTCTCTTGTACTGAGCCAACAAGAAAAAGATTATTCGGTTGTCTAAACAAGTCTACTGATAATTGAAAAATGGCTTAACAAAAACAGTTAGGGTAGTTTTATTCAATCTTGATACTGATTTCTGATTGTACCAACTTTACGAATATTCCTGGTCAAAAGCCATCAATAAACATGTAAAAGGTGCAAAACTTAAGTGTGTGTGTTCAGTGTGTTATTGTGAATAGATACTGGGCAATATGCAAATTGGCCTGCTGTCTATTTCTAGCAGCTGAGTAGACGTACTTAAATTTTGTGCTTTATCTGACTTTGTGACATCACATAACAGCTTTTCAAGTGCAACATTCTTGTACACAAGAATGTTTGTATACTTGCAACTTGAATGATCATTTCTGTATTATTTTAAATCTGATAAGAAATGATTTAACATTAACCTTTTCAGACCACGACCAAAGGGTGGGATGGGCCATGTATTGGACCAAAAGAATCGGATAAAAACGTAAGAGAGTTCACTGAAGAGCAGATGAAAGCTGGACAAGGTGTGATTGGCTTGCAGATGGGTACTAATAAAGGTGCCAGTCAGGCCGGCATGACATTTGGAAAAGCAAGAATGATTAACGATTAAATACGATTGTACCCAACCATACACAGTCATTTATAGCTTCTATGTGGACAGAATCCACACTCATTAAACATGTAAAATGCAAGGAATAAAATTATGACGTTTCTTTATGTACCCGGTGTTTAAAGCATTTTTGCTGCAACTCTTTAGCTAGTTCAAATTGGCCGTTTTGAAAATTACTCATTTCTGTTCAACCACTGCTACTTGTTTGTTGCATTGTGAATAGTATATGGTCTATAATGCAACTATAAAAATATTCAAAAAAAACTGCCGTACCTTGTCTAGAAAACTATAATTCTCTACAGCATACAAGGCTTAAATATTGAGTTTCAGATTGTTACGTATGAGAAAAAGCACATTACAGTAATGTTTGTAAAATGTCTTTATTTTTTATTCATTCCAAGTTTGCAACAAATTTTTAAGTAAATTGCTGTTGAAATGTTTATGGAACATTATGAAAACGTAAAGTTTATAATTTACATATGAAATAAAATTGTTTTAATATGAAAACATATCTGACTAATACTTGTGTTACAGGCTACACAGTCAAAGGAATCATACATCTGTTAGCAAATGGACTATTTGCATGTCACCGCTTCCGGACAAAACCATTTGATTAATGATTAGCGAATGCTTAGAGAACTACTTTCTTGTACTCTAACAAAACTCTGGTAGCTCCACCAAGTGCATGCAAATAGTCTGGTGTAATATAAAATGGTATGACAAGCAGGTATTACTTACTATCTGGATACATAATGCTAGAAAAATCTGAAATAATATAGTCACATACAAATTATGTGTTTTACTCTTTAATGTTTAGTACATTAATCATTTATATTATGAAATTTAACAAATTTTAGAACTACTTCTTATATCAACGTATACGTATAGTCTTCATTTTGAAAGACATCACAGAATAACACCATATAGTTTATATTAAAACCTATTTGGGTAAACCAATTCATTATTAATAGTATTAATCTGTATACTATACACGACATGCTATATTCAGCATTACTCACACACTAAATTTATTTTATGGAAAAAAAATGTATCACAACTTCAAGTATGCAGTTATTGCATACAAAACAAAAAACACTAGTAAAGACTAAAAAGCTAAAGAGGTATGAACTGTGTCATAATTCAATATTAAAGAATGTAATATAAGAAAGGTGCTCTCCACCATTCAGAAATGACCAATTGACATATCTTTTAAGATCACCTGTTAGCCTCCAAAATGTCAGACCAGATTAATGTGACTGCCCTATTTATTGGAGTGTTTTACTTTCAATTGTATACATTTTTTATTTGCCTAAGGCAAAAGCTTTGAAGAATTGGTGAAATGCAGTCATTCATGCAGTTATGTTAATCTTACTTCGACTACTTGATCTCCTGCCAGATAAATGTTTCAGTGGCTGTAGTTCAACTTCTGGACTTGACAGGTACTTGGGAGAGTTGAGGCTTAGCTGCTTCAAACAGATGGTACTTGGGCTGTCAAAAGATATTCTTGGTGATCGCTGAGATTTCCTCAATGGAGTGGGAGTGTGAAATGTTTTAAATGAATGTTGAACTTCGGCTCTCCTGAAAATATTGTAAAATAATACAATTTTTTACAAATAATCAGAGAGTGTACTCCCTTTTGCATGCATTACTGATTAATGCACAGTGTCAAAATTTCTCGGAAATTTTTTAAAAATTGTTAATATAAGAAATCAAACCTCCTATTCCGTAACCAACTCTCAACTCAGTCACAATGGACCACTACTTAAAGATGAGTTTACTGCATATTTATATAGGTTATAGCTTTGAAAGTGTAAAAATGCTTAATAAATTCCCTATTTTCTAACAGCAAATTATTTAGTAAATACATGAATACGTGGTATGACAAAAAAGACAGCTGTTACAGCCCCTTCTGTAAAATATATTTAACTACAAATAACTTAAACAAAGAAAATCTCAAGGTTCAATTCACTTTCTGTAAGTGTTGTGTGTTCACTAAAAATGTATTTATACAGTGTGCAAGGACGACACATCCATATAAAAACTTAAACTAAACAAAGAAAAACAATCTAGTTGCAACTATGTGGTAAATTTTAATATAATTCCAAAGCATAGTAAACATGTGACTAGTATGAAAGAAATTAACAGATCTACAAAAACATATATCAGTATGTTAAAACACTTCCAAGGTAGTACAAATAGTAATAATGTAAGCTCAAATTATTCTTATGTTAAATTACAATTCTTTGAAACCAAAAAACCGTTTTATCAGCCTTTTTTAAAACTTATAATGCAACTTTGGCCTGTATTCATTTAATAATTCTGATAAGAAAAAGTATAAATCTGAGTTTTTGCATTAATGCTACTTACTTGCTAACTAATCGTCTGTCAGAAGGTGTGTTGACATCTCTATTTTTCAGTACAGCTAAACGAGGACTGCGTCGGACAGGTGAAACGACAGTGGGCACTCTTCTTGCCTGACCAGGATACCTATTATAACACAAATACAACAGAGATTAATAATATTGTTGGCATTTTAATTTGTTTTACTCATCATATTTCAAACAGACTTCACACAAAGCAACACAAGCACGCTGCAAAGTGTATATATTATGCAAAAACATGTAGTAAACTATCATTCTTAATTTTGTTGTTACACATTGGAACTTAAGATATCTCTGAATGCTAGCGGTCAGGAAATAAATTCAAAATTTTTAGGGCTATAAAAGCTTTTCGAGTATACATCCACTGAAAACAGCTTTATTTTACTCTGTGGCTTTTACACATCTATACAATGAAATTGATAATCTACCTATTTTCCAAGTTTGAGTCTGGTGTGGTAGCATTCATGCGAGAATACTGCACTGTTTCATTAGGTCCAAACCTTATGGCCCTCTTAGCCTTGCGCTGTTGACGGTTAGCACCAGATTGGTTTAGAATACTGCTTGGTTGTAAAGACAAATCTGATTGGTCCATGAACTCTTCCTCAGACTGCACAAACATATTGATGAATTTTTTCAAAATGGATTGTGACTGAGGCTCTGCAGTACCTAAAAAAGAGTCTGTTTTTATAGACTTGCTCAAGTCCCTATGAACTTTAAAAAAATTAGTGTTTACTTCTCTTTTTTATGTGTTTTACATCAGTGTTTTTAATTATATATGATAGTAAAAAATTTTTTTCGAGATAATTAAAAACACTGATGTAAAAGACATAAAAAAGAGAATTAAACATAATTTATTTTTTTTTTATGTTCACAAGGACTTGAGCAAGTCTACTGTTTTTATTGTCCACAATGATAGAAAATACTTTTCAAATAAAAAATAAACACAGCATTTTTAATGTATATAAGTAAATGTCTTGGAATACTGCAAATAGTTTCAAGACTCAATAAGGGTTGTAACAGGACTAACTTAGGCTGTGCTCAATGAAATTAAGTTTATAGCCATTGAAAGTTTCACAAAATGATTCTACTAACATAGCTTGGAATATTTTCAAGCAAAAGTTTGATGTTAAATGTGGAGACAGCTTCAAAGTTAAATGAGTAAAATAAGAATTGAAAAAATCTAAAAATATGCAGATTGGGTTCTAAAGGTAATACCTGTTTCTGATTTCTTTTTCTTTGTAGCCTGCTGCTCATCTTCAGCTGCTCTATGTCGTCTCTTCCTAGTTGTACTCCTCTGCTTCATTTCCTCCTGCACTACTGACAAGAAACTATCTACTTCCCACTTCTCCAACGAACACTTCCATATCTCAGGTATAAGTCGTTCATAACATACCCTGCAACAATAAACGTGTTGTTCATTATATGAAGCATAATATTTAAATTTTCAAGAATCATGAGATATTTTGAAACATCAACATACTGAAAATATGTCATATGTTGTTTTGCAAATGGTTTATTTAATGATCATGTAATTATAATTTATGTCTGTCATTTTCAAAGCTTTATTTCACAGTTAAATTATGCTGCACTAGCTAAAGGCTGTTCCGCTTTCAATTGTACGGGTGGGGTGGAAAATAAATCCATTTGACGGGTGGTTGGTATAAAGTTCAAGTCATCCTAATTATTCATGGGTGATCT
>JAOXYB010050213.1:0-11796 GCA_028565635.1 Phoronis ovalis | reverse complement strand
TACATACATACATACATCCATACATACATACATACATTATATATATATATATATAACTGAATAACCAAATTTACTCATGTCCAACACACTAAACACCTCCTTGAACTAAAGAGCTCTGCATATCGGAAGCATATCAAAGTAGAATAAAGTGTTTCAAGATATTTGAAGATAGATTTGAAGCGAATTAAAGCATGCCAGTGTGAATGGAAAGTGAAGCGCTTTATTATGAAGCACTCCAAGTGTAAGTGTGAACTGGGCTAATGATAGGGGTAGTAGGAATGGTCAACTGTAATGGAAATTTGGCTGCTTTTTGAACAATAATGTAATTTGCTGCTACACTCTAGAATATGACAGTTGGAAAAATTGATAAGTTCACTTTGTGGACATTCTGTACCAGCTATATTATATACTATATAATTATTACTAAGGGACTACAACAAGAACTAACGTCATTGGGAACAAGGCAGTGTCTGTTGGCATATTATTTGGCCAATTATCCTAGGTGGGTTGAGATGCTCAATAGGTAAATTTTGATACAGAAATGCATCTGATTTTTGTTCCTGGTCCATGTTCAGCTCATGGGTCTGAATCTAATCAATTGTGGGTTGGCCATTGTGATCATTTTTGTTTTAAAATAGGTATAAATTCGTTCCAAATGACAAACAGAGTTTCAAAACACCTTCATCAAAAAATTATGGGATTCTTCTAAGTGTGGAAGCTCCTAGCCCAGCTTCCACATTTTCTCACCAGGTTGTCTACAATCAGGTATATACATATATTGGTCATGCCAGCACGAAAGATCAACTGAGTGTATGAGACATATCTCAATTTTGTAACTGGAATAATAATTATTCTTTGCAGGCCATGTTTTAACTATACTCTGTAGGAATTTTTAAAAGTAACCTTAAAAAAAATTTCCTTTAATCCTGTTTTAGTTGCCATTTGTTTAAATGGCACTTTTTACTGTTTTGAACAAGTTTTTTTACAATTTCCTCCTTAAAAATCATTTTTTATTTGCTTGGTAAATTGTTATTGTAATTCCCTAAATTGAAGTGGCAAATTATCTGTAAACAGAACATGTGGTCAGTTGAGTAAATAATAAATAATAAAGAGAAAATGATATATATGGGACTAATATTTTTTTAGAATAGCATAAAACATAACTCATTCCAAAATAGCACTCAGTATTGTAACTACAGTAGTTCATTTGTCGTATTGCTTTTTATTATCACACAAATAAAAGATTATTCAACATTATGTAATCTCAGGTCTTGTCTTCTTACATTAAAGGCTTTTGGTAGCTAGATTATAAAAAATTAGGTCTTATGAGATTAATTATTAATTGATATTTTCAAAGGATATAATCAACTAAAACTAAATAATGGAATTGCATACAAGCAAGGGACCAAATTAATGATTATTAATTAAAAGCAAGTAAATATATGATACCATTTTATTAGCTTATTGAAAAAAAAAGACTGATCCTTGACACATTCCCAAGAAGAGGGAGTGATTCAGTGGAAGTAATAGAAGTTCTGAAGTTTGATTAGGTGAGAATAATATTTGAACAGGACATTTTTTCTTAATTATGTTAGAACAGAAAACTCAATGTTTTACAGGAAAATTTATTATGTAGAGTAAGTATCATTTGATTCCGAAGCTTCTAAACATAAAAATTATATCTAGTGTTCACTCTAACAAGTGACCACAGTGCTCCTAACAAATGTTTCCTACCTTCAAATGCTTGACCTTTTATACCAAAAGATATCAAAAGGTAGGATATGTCCTTATAGCTGCCATAGTAGGTATGCCTGGCTGTACGACACTACTGTAGCCTGCAGTAGAGCCTTAGGGTCAGGTCAAAGGCTCAATCCTTGCCTGTTGTAGGTGCATTTAAAAATTTAGTTGAAAAATTCAACGGGTTTTACACACAAAGAGCCATGATCCATTGTACGATTATATATTATGTAAGTTGTTTTGTGGGGTTTTAGCAATATTTCTCAACATTTCTTAAACCCTAGTTCTCTACCATATATGCATTTGGCATTAAAATAGAATACTCAATTAATGATTTGTCCTGGAGAAAAGTATTCAAAAATCAAAATGAATATTTCCACGGAGAGAAGCTATTTTCTTTTAAATCCTTGAGGGATCATCTACTACTAACGTGAAAAAAATTACCAAATAATGTACAAAAAATAACATTGTAAAATAGTCTGTAAAAAGCAGGTACTAAATGTTTCTTTTGTTACAGAATACAAAGTTAACAGCTTCATACTAGCAAACAAATGTCTACTTATTTTCATCAAATACTGAGACTGCCTGGTATACAGACAAAAGTGATGATAACGCTAAATAAACAGCGTGAAACTGGTGAACTATGTGATGCAATAATTGTTGCTGATGAGTGCCACTTTCCAGTTCACCAAGCAGTATTGGCATCTTCATCTGAATATTTTGAGAAATTACTCAAAACAAATTTCAAGCAGAAAGTCGATGACAAAATCGAAATTAAGATCAATGTTAAAGCTGACATACTTAAAGTCATATTAAATGGTATCTATACCGGGGAAGTTGTTATCAGATGTAACAACATGACAGAAATTGCAGCAGCATGTGGCTGCTTTCTATTTAAAGAATTAATGCTACTTGTGAAACAATATGTAATTATGGTGATTGATCATAAAAATGAAAATATTAAGTTTGGTAATCTTTTGCGTGTTTGGAAAATGGCTGATATACATGGCTGGACTGATATACTGGACAAATGTGAGAAGCTGGTTCAAGATAATTTTACAAAAACTATTTCTTTATATCAACACTGGGATGAAGTTTGTTTTGATGAAATAGTTGCTATATTAAAACGAGAAAATGTTACTGCTAAAAATGATGACTATTTTATTGATGCGGTGTTAAACTGGGTAAACAGCAATCATGATGAAAGACTTACGCATGTTAATGAATTGATGAGGTATGTGCGTTTTCCATTACTGTCACCTGAAAAGCAAGTTTTACTTCAAAAGGATGAAATTATATCACAGTCCGATATATGCGTGCAGTGGTTAAAAGAAGCAACACAGTTTTACATGTTAACACGCGACAGACAAACTTGGCGTGAAAGAAAACAATCAGATGATGTTAGTAATGCTGATGGTATAAGATACCGTCCTAGGCACACAATGAACGATACTGTCATTTATAAACTTCTAAACTGGACAGATTTACGTGCATACTATCCCAAATATGATTCTTGGTATTGTCTGTCAGTACTCGATAAACCAAAACATGTACCTTTCAACATTCAAGTTAGCAAGGCATCAGGTTGTGTTATTTATGTATTGCAGTACTTCTATCCAATGGGGAAGAATGACGACAAATATGGTGAAAACGAATATAAGAATTTTAGTTTGCAACTATATAGTATTATAGATAATATATGGAAAAGTTGTAAATTTCCTTTGCACGAGGTGCTAAGGATGGTTAACTGCAATGGAAAATTAGTCACATTTAATTCCAATAAGACAATTTCATGTTACACACCGGCAGATGATAACTGGAAAGACCTAAAATTGAGCTTTGAATTTAAAAATTATTATGATGTTATGTGTATTATAGATGACAAAATACTTATCAATTCTGAGCTAAATTTACGACCAATTAGGATTTCTGTACTTGACATTAGTGATGAAACTATTGCAGAAACCTTTATTAGGAGAGACATGTTAACTGGCATGGTAGAATTTGTTGATCTACCATTTCCTAACACACAGGAAATTATCACAAAGCACATGAGTCGGATAGAAAATGAAAAAACCAGACGGAAGCTGTGCATGTTATCATGGTCATATTTTAAAAATAATTGCGATGTTTCAGTAGATACAAAAAAACAGAAACTGTATATGCTTGGAAATGTCCAGGACATAGAGAAGTTGAAATGTTTAACTGGCACACCAGTAGCACCTTTTATTGAAATGACGTATAACACCACAGAAATCACAGAATCCAGAATCTTAGCTTCTCTCATGTTACCAGAGGTAGAGGAATATTCTAAACCAGCTATTCTATTTAGTGGATTACCCTGCAAAATCACTGCAAGCCTGGAACATCAGTTACTGTTTCCAAGTGCTAATTACCCTGTAATTTGGCTACGTAACAGGCAATATGTACTCAAATGTCTTGATAATGTACCGTATCAGGATTGAAATCGTAGACTTATACTTTGTGAATAACAGAAATATTTGAAAAGTTCATGTTGAAATGCTTAAGGTATACATTCCTCATGATTTCTACTTTGCTACTGAATTAACTGTATACTTTTACAGTAAAACTTTAAAATTGATAGTTTATAAATGCTAATATTTCAAAAATAAAAATTGCTATAATTTTTTGTTATATCAGTGGCATGAATCACATGTTCAACTTGTAAATAGTTATCTAATAAACTAATATTTAATAAACATCTTATCAAAGTTTTCATTGATAGTATGAAATAATTTCGGTGCATCAATGGGGCATCTTGACCAATTAAAATCTACAACAACATCAAGATAAACACAAAAGCTGCAAAATTTAAAAAATCTATTTGCTGTTATGAATAGCTTGTTAATAATTTGTATGAAACGGCCTATCTACCAGTTGTTATTCATACCTGAATATGATATTTTAAATTCTAGAGCATACAAAATCTTTAATTTGTTTATACTCCTACAATACTTTTTTTGCCTTCAATTTATAATTATCGACATTTTTGTCACAAATGCATAATTTCTTTGGCTAAATTTTATTCTATTTTTTGCTGTGTTTACTGGCTACATTACCATGTTAACAATTATTTATTAAAAAGTTAAAAGAAATAACATAACATGTATTACTGCATGTAAAGCCATAACTTTATTTGTTTTACATTTATCACTTAAAAAACATATCCATATACACCTACAATACTTCCTTTTTTCCAACCCTAAGATTGTTCCTAATCATTTCTTCAGTAGTGCATCAGACAGAATTATCCCTATTTGAGACTGGAAAGATTTTTATTGGAACATCAGACAAGATATTGTGAAAAAAATATCGTATGATTGTAGTGTATGGGAAAGTTAATGGTACTATAGACTTCCCATACAGAATAACTACAGCTGTATTTTTATTAAAAATTTCTTACAGTTCAGAAAACTAATCTTTATAGATCATGAAGCATTACTAAAATAGAACATCTATATCTATGTTTATGTAGGAATATAAGAATTTGAAATTTTAAACTTTAGTAAGACATCAATTTCAATTTATTACATAGCACTCTTTTATAAAAGCATAAAATCCATTGATAAAAAATTTAATAATTTAGTTTTTAAACAGTTTTTATATTTTTATGATTTTAAAAATAAAACTATTATTATAATTCACAGTAAAAGATCTCAATTGTTATTGTCCCAAAATTTATACACTAACCTTTTCCTAATTTTTATAGTTCACAAAATTTCAATTTTCAAAAGATTGTAGTACATTTCATAATTATGTATGAAATACGTGTTTAAAGAAATGCAACCTAAGTTAAATGGAACATCTTTTTAAAGGACAAAACTCCACTCCTAGTTAATAAAGAAAGGTCAACTGACATTGGAACTTTCTATTGCTTATTTTATCTGGGTTTTGAGATTTAATTTTAAAAGTGGATAAGAATAAACTAGGATATATAAAACTCTTAGAGTTTTATATATCCTAGGAATAAAACATGTAAAACATAACATAATCTCAGATCTTGCTCATTATAGCCAAAGACATTTGGCAGCTAGATTATAAAAAATAAGGTCTTGGAAGAAAAATAACCACTTAAATATTATTACAAGCTGACAGGCAGTTTATTGAGGTACAAAAGTATAAATCAACAATACAGGAGTCAAACATCCATAAGTACTAAAAAGCAAGTTGAAAAAAATCAAACATGAGACACTATTTTTATTAACTTATTAATAAGAATATGACTGAAGATCTCTGACACATTTCCAAACCACTTCTTCTAAACAGCAGAAGTACTTCATTGGAAGCAGCAGCAGTTTCAAAGTTGTATAAGGTAACTATTAAAAACATTTGCACAGAAAAATGTTATACATTCTATCTTAAAGGCCATTTAAGAAATATAACAGAAAAAAAAACATAATTTAGTTGAAAGAGCTTTGTAGTATAAATCTGAGACCCAGAGTCATAATTATTTTAGTAATATTTATCCACATTTTTGATGGTATTTTTTTACCTTAGTATCCATTTTTTACATTTGATATGCCATATCCTAAAATAGACTTTACTTAGTACTTAAATGTGCCCCTAACATTCATTATCCCTAATGAAGATTTGTCCTTCTAGTATCTATGAAGGAATATAGTACACCAGGGTGCTAAATTACATAAGTTACAGACAACTTCTGACGGTTGAGGCTTGTATAGCAGTGAAAGTCACAGTGAAAGTGACCGACCATCCAAAATGTATATAATCCTTACTATACAAATTAAAATATTATATTCCCTGATACTTTGTGCATATTGAACTTCAACACTGACTACAGTACTACCAATCACAGGGGACTGGTGCTAAGAAAAATATAAAACGAATAAAACATATGAAATAAATATTTTTCCACTTCTGTCATTCACACTTATCACCAAATGTTCAAAAATGGCAAAAAACTCATAAAAATTATCAATATAGCTTCTGAGTCCGAGGCGGCTCGTACTGTATATAATAGTATCAAGGGTACGTGACACGAGAATTGAAAATTTCATGGTTGAATTTTTAAAAAAATTAAGTTTTTGCCAATCAGCGCAAGTACCCACAAGAAACTAACCAGAACAACTCTTAACACCTAAAACTAGCGTAACATTTTTTTTCCGTCCACGAACCTTCACAGACATATGCAATATTCAACAACAAACTCATAAATTGTCCCGAAGACACTAATCGTCGAGGAAATTGACCTTCCCCTGTAACTAGGTCACCGGAAACAGTACCAAAACCCACCGAAAATCTATGCAGTTGTGTGTATTACTAGACGATTATCAATAAAACTTTGTTTAATTTCTAAAATTTGAGTTCACTTTAATTCATGTACGTATAATAACTTACCAAAACCTGCAAGAAATGCTTCAGCTGACATTTCGAAATTTCTGCCTATAAGCATTTGTCTAATCAACGACAATTTTCGGTAGGAATTGGTACTGTTTCCGGAGACCTAATTAGGGTGGAGATCAATTTCCTCGACAATCAGCGTCTTTGGAACAATTTATGAGTTTGTTGTTGAATATTGCGTATGTCTGTGGAGGTACGTGGATGGAAACATTTTTTTACGCTACTTTAAGGTGTTAAGATATGTTCTGGTTAGTTTCTTGTGGGTACTTGTGCTGATTGGTAAAAACTTAATTTTTTAAAAATTCCACCGTGAAATTTTCAATTCTCGTGTCACCCCTTAATACTATTATATATAGTACGAGCCGCCTTGGACCCAAGAGCATATATTGATCATTTCTATGAGTTTTTTTGGCATTTTGCAGGATTTTTGACCATTAGGTGATAAGTGTGAATGGCATATTAAGTGGAAATATATTTCATTCCATATTTTTTATTCATTTTATATTCTTTTTAGCACCAGTCCCCTGTGCTACCAATCACCATTTGGAACTCCCGCACTAGCATATTGACAAAAAATACCAACAGCATATTTCCTCTACAAATTCGTCTTCCACCATGACTTCAGCGTAGTGTACTTGCACATTTTTTGCTTGTATGCCAGAGCAGGAGTTACAAAGTTGAAGTTCGATAAGCACACAGTATCAGCAATATATTTTAACTCATATGGTAAGGATAACACATTTCTTGGATGATTGGTCAGTTTCACTTGATTTGCTGTACATGGATTTGTGACGTTCCGCAAGCCTCATTCATCAGAAGGTATCTTAGGCATAGGACGAACTCACGGGACTAGGTGACAAGTAAAACATAACAAAGTATCACAATCGTGACATTTATCAATCCACCTTGGTGTACTTTACAGAAATAAATTCCAAAGGTAATTAAAATGACAAATGCTTATTTTAAAGTTATGGGCTGTGGCTGTGAGAATCGCTTTATGCAATAGTAAGTGATGTCAAGAGGGATCAAAGTTAATGTGTAAAAGCATGGGACAATATAATTTCACAACGATACATAATCCCTTTTGATGCAACTCAAATCACTGGTTGGTACTGTGTGCGTGAACAAAAATACGCAAAATGGGTGATTTTTAGGAACAAAGCATGTTAATGTACATTACACATTAAATTTTAGGTTTACATTTTTCAATAAAATATACAAAAGGGTAACTTATTTGACAGTCTGAATAAATCCATCCATTACTGTTCTGTACCTTCAACTACTGTCTAGGCTTATTAGGGACTTGTCATTATTTATAGGGAGGGACGGTCGGCAAATTTGAAAAGTATGGGTATGAAACTTTTTATGATAATCCCTAATCATAGTCAATTTTTGTTATATTCCTGCATTGTAACAAGAGAGAAATAGCTACGTCATTAAACTTTTTCCAACCGAGATAAGCTTTTCTTTATGTGATCCATCATCTATTCTATCATGATGACTCATTCTGAATAGGTATTGCCGGGGAGTTTGCTTTTTGCTTAGCGGACTATAGATAAACTCTGGAAGGACAGAATGACGTGTGATCGACCGCCTATCCGCTTAGTCCACTGATATAGCTGCTTATTTGATAACCGGTACACGTTTAGGGTATTGAAATCTTGAAAACCGCTAAACCACTGGACCAAACTTTGTCTTGAAGTTCTAGTGAATTTCTCATAATTCTCATAATTTTCCAAAAAAAATCTCAATGCATTTAGGGTATTAAAATTTCTAGTCAGTAAAAAGGGATCAAAATTTGTACATGGGTACCAGTAGTATATTTGAGTCGGACCCCAAATACTATAAATAAATACTAATAATTTTTTTGTGGGTATACTTTTCTTATCAAAATATTTGTTCAGAAAACAAATCTTTTTTACTAAAATACAATTTCAGGGATGCTATAGCTTTTTATCATAATATGTAAATACATACATATTATAATCTCCCTCGATTGACATCACCAACCATTGCAATATTAATAATAAAAGCTTATAATGGCAGGTCTCAGAGATCCTATGAAAAAGACAACATACTACACCTTCAAATTGAATCAAGAATTTTAATAGTTCATGTTGCATGGAAATTATACATATTAAAGTTATAAGTGGATAGTATGTACATGTTAGTGACGCTTTCTTAACTAATTTTTTTTTAAATTGTATGAAATAAGTTTACTTCAACAACTCTTCTTTTTCTACAGAGTACAAAAGCAACAAATTCCCACCAGCATTAACATGTCAAGTGATTTTGAGCTAATATTCAAGCTCAATATGCAGCAGAAAAATGTGATGATAAAGCTAAATAAACAGCGTGAAACTGGTGATTTTTGCAATGTAACACTTGTTGCTGAAGGGCGTCATTTCCCAGTTCATACAACAGTGCTTTCAGCATCATCCGAATATTTTGAAATATTGTTTGGTACAAATTTTGCAGAAAAAGATCGTGAAGCAATCATAATGAAAGATGTTGAAGCAGATATATTAGGTATCATTTTGAATTGCTTCTACACAGGAGAACTTGCTATTGAAAATAACAAGATGGTTAATCTCGCCAAAACTTGTAATTACTTTCTCTTACATGAACTCTTGTTACAAGTGGAAGAATATGCACTTAGGATTACATGTCATGAAAATGAGAATATTAAGTTTGGCAACATGCTACTTGTTAGAAAAATGGCGAACATTTATAGTTGGGATAAACTAAGGAAGGTATGTGAGAAGGAGGTTCAAATCAACTTTTCTAAGATTTGTTCTTTCACCAAGTGGGATGAAATTTCTTTTGATGAATTGTTAGCCCTGGTTAAACGAGAAGATATAAATACTAAGAATGAAGATTGCTTTATAGAAGCAATATTAAACTGGATCGGCAACGAGATGGAAGACAGGAATATACATGTAAATGAACTAATGAAGTATGTCCGATTCCCACTGCTTTCTCCTAAAAAACAACTGGAACTTCAAAGTAATGAAATGATAACAAATTCTGATACTTGCAAACAATGGCTACATGAAGCAACACAATTTTATTTCTCAACATGTGAGCAGACTTGGAGAGAACGAAGACAAATGAATGATGTTGTTAATGCTGATGGTATAAAATATCGGCCAAGGCAAACATGCGATGATACTGTAATTTATGTGATTTTGAACATGACTGATTTGCGTGCATATTACCCTAAACAAGATTCTTGGTATTGCCTATCGGTACTCGAGGGACCAGCTCAATCAAATCGCCTTGCCGTTACTAATGTGTCTGAATCTGTTTTCTATGCTCTTCATTACTACGATGCGGAACACGGAAAAACTGGTGAAATGAACATTAACTATATACAATGTTATAGCATTCAAGTTAATAAATGGAAAAACTGCCAGTTACATCCTGGTAATGTGCAACATGTGGTCAACTGCTGCAATGGAACATTAGTTACTTTAAATGATGACATCATATCCTGCTATAATCCAGAAGAAGACTCGTGGAGAGAATTCAGAATAAAATTTAAAGTTCAAGTACATCACAAAGTGAAATGCATGGATGATGCCATATTGCTAATTTATGACGACTATGTGTGTCACACGCTTAATATTACTAATGACACTTTTAGGATTCGTCCAAATCGTCCATTGATAAGAATTATGGAGAAGGACATTTTATGTAGCATTGTAGAATTTTCTGTTTTAAATAACTATTTGAGTCGTTATGATAATTTCATCAGTATGTGTATACAGAAAAAAAGTGGTAGACGTTATACAGCTGATTTTGTATTAAAGCTACATATATTTCCATGGGAGTTTTTAAAAACTGGTAATATAGTGGTTGACAGGAAAAATCATAAAGCTTATATGCTTGGAACGGTCACACAAACTCCGAAAATTATGACTGTTGCTAGGGTAGAACCATTCATCGAAATGACATATAACAGTCGCCAAATCATTGAATCCAAAGCTTTAGCTTCTCTGGTGCTGCCGATGACTGGGCCCAGTTGTATATCAATTATTATGAAGGAACCCTCTCTAAAAAGTAATTAATAACTATAGTAGTCAATGTAATATTGTAACAACATGTAATTGATACATAAATTCAAAATACTGTGTTATTATGTAAATAAATATTCTGGTGTATAGCTACATTGATGAAATTATCTGAGACTGTACAGCTGATTCATTTTATAGGAAACATGAACTTGTGATTTAATCTTGATATTCCATTAATAATTTATTATATTCATTGTTTCCTACTATTCTAAAACACCTGTAATTGAATTGTTTCAGGAATTGAATGATACATGAAATTTAAGAAATGTTTTTAATTGCAATTTATATGCCCCTAGTCTATACTGTTCCGAATATATTTCTTAAATTATTGTTAATGCATTTCAAAAGTCTTTCATTATCTTCTGTTTGAAGTTTGTTAACAACTACTAGCCAAATCATACTTGTTACCTGTTGAATTTGCTTCATACAAGTTGTTTTGTCTTGAACTGTATGCTTGTGAATAACTGTTATTCAATATAATTATAATGAAGAAATTTATTGCAAGTACATACAACAAAACACAACTACGGTAATTCTTCTCAATTCGTACAACTCCATTATTCGTACACACACCCTTTTTCAGATTTTATAATTTCTGAAA
>JAOXYB010050191.1:0-11797 GCA_028565635.1 Phoronis ovalis | reverse complement strand
TCATGCTCGCCCGGTGACCGTGAAATTTCACTATTAGGACAACTCAAATAGAAAAAATTAAATGCTATATTTATTGTACTCTTAAAGCGCAAGCTAAACATTATAAGCAACATACATTGTTATTTTGTGATATGTCGCTTGGCGGAGCGCAGAACGCAGTGAAATCATTTGCAGTGCTTAAATTGCCTCGGTGATGAGTTGGTCGCCGATTCAAGAGGTTGTGTCTTTAGGAGTCACGGTGAAATAGTAAGTATCATTGCCAAAAACTTTTGTGTTGGTTTCCAATAAGTAACTATACTGTCGCTGAATTAGGAGCAATATCTTATGTCTTTATATTGTAATCATTGTAATATGGCTAGTTATATAGTGGAGTAGACAAGCTTAGTACATATGTACGTTTATATAGTGATATAGGTATTATTTATCAACAATATGTGATGCATAAAAATTACTATATCATAGATGAATAGTTTATCAGTTTTAATAAACAATGCCACAATATGTCCGTTTTACACCTGTGCAGATTAGATCTTCCCTCTATACAGAGTTCTAATAAAATTATACTATCTAGTATATAACTTTTTGAATGATTTGTTATTTTTATGTATCCAGATGTATTCATTTTGAGGAGATTCAACAATTGAAGTTATTCTTATTATTCAAAGAAAAAATGCTGAAACAAAGTCATTCCTTACATGTAAACAATCTTCGATATATTATTTGCATAAACTAAAACAATAAAACAGCTCTGATTTAAATGATTCTCTTTTCCAACTGCCAAGTTATTTTATATTTTAATTCGGGAGACATAATTCTGAATTTATCAGCTGTCCGGCACCCATTTGCCTTGATGGGTTTTCCAAAAAAAGAAGATATTTCATAATTATTTAAGTTTACTGGTGCCCACCTCCAGTCGCCCTTTAACAGAAATTGTGTAGAAAGTGAATTTTTTGGATTGAAATTTTGTCGAATTATTTTTTTGAACGAAATGTATGATCAGATTAGACATTCTGACTTTTGTCATAGAAGATATGGTATACCATTGATTTTTCGAATTATTGTCAATTAATTAAAGCACAACTGGTTACTTGTTTATCATGTGGTATCTTTGTATGCATTGATACAACCCAATAACTAACAAAACATTTTAAAATTAATTATTCCTGTAGTTATGAATACATAAAAAAGATATGAATTTGTATATTTGTGAAATATAGGTAAACAAATATTCTTTAATCTTAACAAAAACAAGTCTACAGTTATTTGGATTCATTAATGCAGAAACGATTTGGCAAAACCTAACAGGCTTGTATCGTTTTCAAAATATATATATATTGTAATGCTATATAATCATGATCAGTAACATTATTAACTTGGTGAACACACTCACCCGACTTGTGATCCACAGGGTCTTGTTCATTTCCTCTCAGCTCCTCAAGCTCCTCTTCAATATCCTGCAATTTTTTTTCTTTTCGATGAAAATTATCCAAATTACAGAATAATTTGAAATAAATGTGTTACTTTTAGGTCGATATCATGATCAGTTCGTTAACTATGGGAAACGGGATATCAACAATAGTTTCTGTTTGATTAAAACATCGTTTCTTTTCATTTCTCATAATATAATTTCTAGTCTACTTACCCAGTAGGACAGATCATAAAAATGTGAATCAAACGTTTGAGTTTAATTAGTCAACAGGGATATTGCACAAATTAAAAGCAAAACAAAATTATCTCATGAGATCATCCAGCCGATGAAATTTTTTCTCATAAAAAAGTAAAACATATATTACTAGTACCTCCACTGATTGCCGCAGCTCTTCGTGTGCTTTTGTTTCATGTTCCTTGTATAATTCTTTATATTTTTCGTAAATTACCTTGGTAATGACTACAAAAAAGTTTAATTAAAATAATAACATGGAAGAATTACATATAATTTCCTTTCTTTTGCTGAGAAACCGAATTTCAATAACCTCCGCTAACTCATTATAGAACAACACAAGTCTTTTATGTCCCAATCGATATAAAAGGTATCATCACCAGTTACTATATGAATAACACGTCTGTGAAATAGACACTAACAGAAAAATGCTTGGAGTCAAAACATGAAACATAATTACCTTTTCGCTAATCACAAAAATTATAAACTTTTAACAACAAAAACAAAAAATAAGGAAATGTATGTATATATACGAATGTATTCCCTGAAATACATCCTACCGAACACCTAATTTGCGAAATAAATCGCTTTTATGATATTCTCCATAATTTGTTCAGTACCAGGGCGTATGTTTAGATGGGAATATGTTACTTTTTTCTAATTGGTCCAAATTTAAATCGCCACCTAAACTATAGCACTAATTAGACATGTTCAAACTGGAAAAGAACTGGCTAACGAATTTGTTTACCTTCAAAGGTTGGTCGTATCTTTGGAGTTTTTGTAAGACAACACAATGCAAGTTCGGCAAGCACTGGTGCATCATAACTACTTGGATCCCTCATGTTTCCTTTTATAGTATAATACAACGTTAATTTCCCTCAACTTATGGAACAGTTAATGCTTACTAATGTTGCATATCTATTTTGCCGCAGCTTAACAGTGCCTCCTTAAGGAAAAATAATGAAGCTTGTCCTAAGATGAACACACTCGTGCATTGTTAACACCTGTAATAAGCTTAGTTGACATTTTCAAACTACACAGTAAAGTAAATGCCTCTAACCATCCCAACCAACCTTGTACAAATCTGAGCTGTCCGTTGTTTCTAGCAAAGAGATTATCCACCATCCCCAAAACGACCTACACTGACTTTTTTGTGCAGTTTATTGTGATGTACTGACAAAAATTTAAAACAGAATCCTGACAAAAATATAAAACAGAATGCTAACAGCAATTCTCTACGCAAAATATGAATTTTACCTTGAATGGAACAAGTAATTTTGAGACAAAAACATTTACAGACATGCATTTTTTATTGCAATTGTTACCTTTCCAGTTACTGCTGAAGATGTGCATTGGTACATAGAAATTTTCCTGAAAAAGAAGGTTCCTATTCTTAACCAGTTCCACGCATTAAACTATTAACATTGGTTTCGAATTTAATCTAACCAAAGAACAACACTGAATGTCAGAACAATAAAGAGCCATGACAGCAGGCTTTCGATTTGAACATTTAGTTACTAAGTTTAGTAAAGTCTGGAATATGAGGAACGCATTTATAACTTCCGAGTAGTTGAGGAAATTTTAGAGCAGACAAATCTGCAACTCAGTTTTAACATTAGTCAATAAATGGTAAATACATTACCTGTATTTCTGTTACAGCCGCAGCTGCTCCAATTTTCTCTGATGTCAGCTCAACTTCAGCACCAGTGATGGGATCACACAGTATTATAATCAGAATATCATTAAACTGAGTTGGACATTTAAATAAAGCCAAGTCAATGTGTTGTAAACCATTTTGACAAATTTCTTGGTTTATGGCAACAGGAATAGTTTCCTCTTGTGAATACTTTAGCTTACACTTTATGCCGCAACCTTCAGATAGTGTATATATATTGTCATTGTTGCACTTATGAATTTCACCAACAGGAGCCTCAGGAAAATGACAGTCCATGGATACAAGGATATTTTCAAACTGTACACGCTCGCACTTTAAACACAACTTACAACGAAACTCCCCGTATGCAAGCCACCTGCGAAAGTAATCAATCCAGTTATGCAGAGTCGTAGTCAATATCCCAGATTTCTTCTTGACAGCTAACTGTTTCGAAAATTGTGCACGTTTGTTAAAAAGGTAATCACCTCCTTCAGTTGGTTGACACTCTAAAAACACAAAAAACAGTTCTGCAATACATCTTTTTAATATTTTTGTGAGATATTTTTGTTAGGACCATATGAAAGATGGTACTCTAGAAAAAAAACACAGTTCTGGCAACACATGTTTTTAATATTTTTGTGAAATATTGTTTGTGAATTTGAATAAAGTCGCGGAAAAAAGTAACTATAAATCTAAAACTGCCTGAAGTACAAACATTTTGTTTTACATAATTATATTGTACATTAAGTGATAAACATTACGCAATAGTATCGCATGCGAGTTATAATTTATTATCACGTGTCAGAATTTCTCTTTTCCATGGAAAACCATAATAGTATCTACAAAAGAAAAATATTATTTTGGTACTAAACGTTTTGGTACTAAATATAGGACTCAGGCTTGTGCTTGAGATATCTAAAAACAAGGAAAATGTGAACCCTACCTTACTCTTAGCATATATTAAATATTGCTACAAGTTCAATTATTTTTTTGGTATTGTTTTCTGACAACATATTTACATATATAAAGGATAAAACACAGGTACTAAATAATATTACAATCTTTTAAATTCCATCGACCAACCAACCTGTTTGACTACTATATATAATTCTAACTCTAGACTCATGAAGGATATATCTAACTCTAGACACGAAACAATTTCTAGTCCATACAACCGGATAGCGGTCTAGAGGAATTCAATAAATTATAAAACAAATTACAATAGAGCAAATAGTAGAAAACAAAATATATATTGGAAGATGTTTTAATAACATTTGAAAGGCATGACATGTATCTATACCTTGCGGTGTAGATATTTAATTTTAGAATCACGTCTAAGCATACAGAATTTTCGCCATGTCATGCTTCGCCGAGATATAAATGCTGTTACTGATCAAGTTTGGTATGAAATTTAAGTGAAAAAGCGATATCGAAATTAGGCTCAAGTAAAGGAAAAACATATCAAAAAATTAAAAAGCTAAAGCATACCTTTAGATTTTTTTAAAATACAAAATTTGTGATTTTCACGGAAAGAACACAATTTTAAAATCGCCGTTAAAAATACGTCATAGCGTTATTCGAAAAAAAATTAACTCCACAAATTAGCCAAATATCTTGACCTTTAAAAAAAACAAATAACAATAAACTTTAAAACAATGAAGATTTTTCAAACATCCCTAACGTAGATAACGCAATTCGCAAAAACACAACATGCAGACGTTTTTACCAGCTTCTCTCGTGGAAACTGACTTAACAAGCGTCTTTATCAACATAACTGTAAATATGAAGTTGGCCACGAGATGGGAATGCTTGAAATAAAATAGCTTAATTTACTTACTATAATAGGTAGAAAAAGTATTGATTATGTTCGTTGGGAATACTTTAATTACGTTATTATCTTATTACATTCCAATAGGATATATACATGTATGTACCATTTCATTATGTATTGTAATGTTATTGAAAGATCCTGATATATATTTATAGTGATATTAAGACGACATGACACTTTTTCTTTATGACATAAAAATAGTAACCTGGTAAGAAAAAACCAAGGACATTGACTACTTATAGAAATATAGCTAGTACTGCATTATAAAGAGGAATGTAATTTATTAATGTTGTTTAAATTTTATATATCAAAAATCTACCGAATAGGTTTAAGCATAATTAACCAGATTTGTGATTTGTAAGCATTAATGAACATTTTTCTCATTTCTTCTTGCTCCTGGGTAGCCACGGTAGCATTCTTATATGAAAGAGGATATAATACAGTAATACAAAACAATTGCATCTGGGGTCAAAAATAATCTGTGTGTCACTTTATACAATCGTGACCATCAAAGTCAATCATATAAATAATCAGTCCCCTCTATTTCTTATCTCCAGGTAACCGTATCGAGCACCTTTATTCTGTCATCTATTCCGCAGCTAAATGGAGCACGCGATACAAGCACGTTAGTGACACAAGTTTTACCTGCCATGTATTCACCTATAACGAAACAGGTCTGTCTACCAACATCAATTCCTGGATAGTATTTGCATTCACGTACACAAATATCTGCAAACTGTTGGCAGATGTAAGATACTCAATTCATGCGAACCGAAGCAGTTATTGTGAGACAAAGAAAACTTGCAAGGCAAAAATGTCTAAGATTCGTTCTGGCATTTGACCTACTTGTCAAGGTCAAACCTAGCATATTACGACCAAGATACTATGGCCTTCCTAGAACCACCTTTGAATCATTCAGGTAGCGCTTCGTCTTCGCGGCCATTGACGCAACATTACGTGCCCTCTCGGGAACAAATATGGCCGCCAGTCGGCCACATTAGAAGTAATCAAGGTCAAATTTATAAGTAACCTGTACTTTGACCTGTGTTTATCTTGTTCCAAATATGAAGCAGATCGCATAAAAACTGAAGCTGTTAACACAATACAAAAGAAAGTGCTACATACGGGGACAACGACGACAATGATAACGACAACGCCTTCACTATATGCGCAGCCATTATGTAATATGTAATATGTAATATACCACACGCATGCTAATAAAAAGCCACTATATTCGGGTCTAATAATGACTACTAACTTAACTAACTTACTAACTTAATTACAGTTCAATCCCTTATCATAAAAGGACTTATAGGCATACTTAAGAGGCTGGTCTTTCCAGAAACTATCCTGCCTTTTTTTAAAACATAGTACACTAGGAGCTGTCACTATATTATTAGTTAATGAGTTCCACGTTGATGCTATTCTATATGTAAATGATAATTTTTTAACGTTCTTATTCGCTCTACCTTGGAACAGTTTTAACGAATGCCCTCTTGTATTACTGTCACTAATTGGCAAAAAAATAAACTAGACATTTGCCACGTCAGATGCTCATCACATAGCTAGGCTATACAATCACAACATATTGCGGCTCGTATGTGGTTTGTAGCCACGATTTATAGGTAGGAATTGCAAATTTTGAAGTGTTACATATGTAAAGCAAAGTACAGGACGTAATAAATGTCAAAGATTCGGATCGGCAATTGAGTCACTTTTCAAGGGCATCTTAAACTCCCATCTAGCTTGACACACCCATTCTCCTATGGCTTTCATAAATCCATCTTCAAATTGTCCAGTCAACGCTTTGCGCAGTCTGATGTACACTATTCAAAACAAACATGGCCGCCAGTTGGCCATATTGTAAGTGAACAATGTCAAATTAATTGTACTTGACCTGTAATTTTACCTGTATTTACTGTGTTCCAAGTATGAAACTGTCCTGAAATAAATGAAACAGTTATTGCAAGACAAAAGTTACGCACAAAGAAAATGTCAAGATTCGGCTTGTAGTTTGACCCATTTCAAGCATTCTAATATGTTATCTATTCCATTAGATTCAACAGCCTGTGGCCATTGTGAACCCACTTTCCAATCATTCAGCTAATGCTTCGTCTTTCGTACTGCTGGTGCAACATGACGTGCCCTTTCGGGTACAAACACGGTCACCTGTCGGCCATACTGGAAGTAATCCAGGTCAGAATTATAAAACAGAAGCTGCTATTGCTGCATGTTATCTCGAGAACAAACATAGCCACCAGTCGGCCATCTTGGGAAGTGATCTATGTCAAAACCGATCCGTACTCTGACGTATTTACCATATCCAATATGAAGCTGATCGAATAAAACTGAGGCAGGTATTGCGAGACTAAGAAAGTGTTACGCACAGTAAAACTGTCGGAGGTCATTTTAAAATATCACCTAGTCCGTTACTCCTACCACCCTATGGCCTTCTTAAAATCTTCTTCCAATTGTCCAGACAGCACTTCATCTTTTCGGGAGCAAAAATGGCCTTGAGTTGGCCATATTGAAGGTAATCAACTGAAGGTCAAAACTATAAGATACCTGCACTTTTACATGTATTTGTGTTGTACCAAATATGATGCTGATTGGGTAAAAATTGAAACTGTTATCGCGAGAAAAGGAAAGCGTTACGAAAAGATCGACAACAGCAAGGCCGATGTATACATGTAAACTATATGCCCAGTTCGCAGGTTGCTTAATTATATACATTAATGATGCAGCATCACGCTCACCATGCTGCTTTAATTACAATTGTACCTGGTTGTTTTGATTTACCTGCATCATGCAAACTTGCGGTCTGTGTAGTATATCTGGGATAAGAGCTGACATTGAACTTGGCTGTTTGCTCCACCTGTAGAAGTGAAATTATAAATCTAACAAAAGTGTATCAAGTACCCTCTATATGTAAGATCCTCCTATACGACTCAACACATAAAATTTGTGTATTCAATATTGTGTTGTGAAAGAATAGGTTACCTATATGAGAAGTTTTGCTTTGATCAATTAGAAAGCCTTTCACTTAAGCATTCATAATACATTGCAATTTTGAAAAATTAAGGCAACATCCTGAAAAACAAGTCCAGCAGCCTGTACAGATTCAAAGATGAAAGTTTGTCAAAAAATAACTTCTAACGATATTTTGCAAATAGCTGTCTCAAATCTAGCAAAGTCTATATCTGCAGTTTGCCGGTATTATACACTTGGGGGCATGATTATGAGCAAATGAGCAGTTTCATGTAAGTTTCATGAAAAGAGAAGCAAAAGGGCAGCATTATACTGTTACATAAATACGCAAATGTGCTAACTCTCTTTAATCACCTGATTCAGATTATTATACCCTATACAAGTAGGGATATCAAGTTCCCGGAATATCCAACATGTATGGGGAGGATTGCAACACCGGAAACCTAGGTTACAGCTGTTATAGTTCAGTCATTTCGTGCATAAATCAAATTCAAGATGGAGTTTTAAAATAATAAGTCATTGGTAACATATGTTTGTTTCCAGAGTTGCCGCCATATTCAAGATGGACGCCTTCACCTTAAAAGCATTGCTGCTTCTTCGTAAATTTAGAATGTTTGTTTTTTGACACATTTTATAAAGTACGGAAATCTAATATTTTTAAGCAACATTTTTTTTAATGTAAAACTCTTCTGAGAGATAAAAAATATTGTATTGGCTATACAATTGTGGTATTTAGTGCGGCAAGGTTTATTTTTGCAGACTGTTTGTCATTTAGAAAGTCTAGTAGTCTGCTTTATAGTACAGACTTCAATAGTTTGCAAAAATGCTCGTTATATATGTGTAGTAACTGAAAATATCGCACCTAAATATCCTTTTGACAATGTGTTACATGTATATCAATAGTTAATCACTGCCCTACATATCATTAAAAATGAACACTTCTCATTGGCTGAACATTTTGCAATCGTTGCACTGTGCGCCATTTTCATCAGTAGCCACTCGCATGCCATACCATTCAGACGTATATTCTATATTTGCAGGTGAGCTTCGGACCATTTTATATTTGTCCATTCCTATTAGGTGCAGATACAACTTCAAACTTGGTGTATTTTAATTGCTACTTTAAAACCTTATACTTATGTTATTTTAGTTATGCTAAGTATTATATTTGTATTGCGCGAGTAGCCTCTCGTATGCTATACCATTCAGACGTATATTCTATATTTGCAGAATAAAGCTTTTAAACCACTCTGGACTTGAATTATACATTTCTAACCAACCTAGAAAACGTAAATTCCTACATATGTGACATTACAGTTATTAGGGAGAAGGGGATCATCAGCTTTATAGTTCCTTCATTCCATATTTTTGGGATTTTGCAGTCTTGAGCGTCAGATTGAAAAGTTCAGCAACAGTCAGTAAAAGGTAGGATTTTTTCTGCTTTAATCAGTTCATTTTCTATCAAATAACTGTTTTTTATTTGTTTAACTGCCACTATTATCTCTTTATTCATGTTTTGAGGTAATTGTACTCCACATTTGGATCAATTATGTTAAAATCATTATTTGTAGATTTTCTTAATATTAATTCCCAAAACTCTTGAGGATTTTTCGATTCTATCCATTTTTTAAAATATTTCTCAAAAGAGTTCCACATCTTATTTTTTCTGCATCAGTTCAAAATATGTTTTACATTTAAAAAAAGCATGGTAAAACCTATTAAGTTCTCATGTATTATGTTAAGCTATGAACAACAAAATTCTAAATTTACATAGAACTAACATCTTGATTTTGGCAGCATATTGGATAAAAACCTATGTTATAAATTTCTGTTATTATTCAAAGCTCCACTATGCTAGAAAGCCTTTTTACATTCTAGAGATAACACTAATATGGACATTATTTTTTTTAATTTCGTTGTTAAAGTACTCCATTTTTTGCATCCATTTAGAATTTGGCAGCCATTGTGGACACTATGCTACATTGGCAATATTTCATAAATATTCTAGTTTTTTTACATTGCGTTGTTTTTCATGTTTTGGAATATTTCAGGTACAAATTTGTGACACTTTAGTAAAGCTCTTACTTGTGGTGGTCGTCTTGGATTTGTATGGCGGCCATTATGGAAAATTTAAGGTGCCGTCCAATTAAAAATTGTTTGTAATTCGAACTCTACATTTATGCCAAATTTGGTGTTTGTATGAAAAAGTGATGATTCGTCCTTAGTTTTTTTAATGCCCCACAAAAATGGAGTCGTCCATCTTGAATTTGTCAGCTATGTTGGATATCAATACATACTAAATGTCTGATATTGTTAAGAGATTCATCTTTATGCATTATGCTCACTGTTACTCATTTGGAATTGATGCTACAACCAGATAAGCCAGATATTTTATATGAAAACAGGACTTTTGGCAGCCTGTATTGGGTAGAGCAGCCATTTTGTAGTTTCCTGCATCACAATGACTGAAATTGCTAAGAAATTAATCTTGTTACATTGCACACTGTTTTCGCCCGTTCAAATGGTACAGGTAGCAGTTTATGACACTTTTAGTGAAAGCACTTAATTTTTTCCGCCATCTTGCATTTGGCTGTCAATTTTGGAAAATTTCAGGTGCGGTCCATATCCAGATTTGTTCGCAATATTGTACTGTACATTTGTGCCAAATTTGTTGATTCTATCAAAAAGTACACGACTCGCCATTATTTTGGTTTTATATTGGGGGATTATTACTCTATAGCGATGGGATATTGTCATACATAACGTCTATAGCTATAGGATTACTAAGGTAATTCAACCTGTGTTAAATGCACCATCTCGGTTTCGGTCCAGATATCTGTTTCCCAATATCATACTTAGGGCAGGATTCGGGCTAGGGTTAGCAGTTAAGTATTGATGTATTTGCTATTTTATATACATTATTAATAGGACAAGTGATGCTATGAGTACAGGCCCATGACAAAGAGGGTAAAAAAAACAAAGATTTGCATCTCAGTCCTTCGTGGTTCAGTTGTTAATACACCTAGCTGACTTTTCCTATCTTTCAGGAATCCGAGTACGTTCGAACCCCATCGGGAGCACTGTACAGTTGTAATAATAATAATAATACGAATTATTCCTCTTGTAGATGTATGTATTTCTATGCTAGGTATAATATAAGCCAGTTTTTTCTCTGGCTGTAGGATAATAGCTGTAACCCAGGTTCCAGCTATTAAATCCCCCATACATATTGGCCATTCTGGAAACATAATATCCGTATATAGTAATATACATATATGTACACACATACGTACACACATACGTACACACACGTACACACACATACACACACACATACACACATACATACCTACATACATACATACATACACATACACACATACATACACATACATACACACATACATACATACATACATACATACATACACACACACATACACACATGCACATACACACACACACATACATACATATATATAGCAATCTGAATAGATTGCTTCAGCATGTTACCAGAAATATAATCAACGTGCTAGTCTACAACTTACCATGATATCTGTGTAAGAAGATGAGGGTGACGACTTCAACTTAGAATTACTGGAGCAAATGGCAGTTGCTTCAGGGAGTAAACTACATAACCCGAATCCACTAGCAGAAGAGTAAA
>JAOXYB010050180.1:0-11797 GCA_028565635.1 Phoronis ovalis | reverse complement strand
TTATCGTTTCGCTAATTTCTTCTAAGTTATCGATATTATCGTATAATCGATAAAAACCGTATTGCGAGCTTTACTGCAAAATTGGGGAAATTTTAGGTGATCTTAAGAGAAAACATATCTCTTGGTACATGTTGATCCAAATCTGATATTCGGTTTGAAAAGTAACTAAACAAGGGTTTAACAGCGTAAGCGTAATTTTTTATTTGTAAATGAATAAATTTTAAAATGTGTGGGTAGTGATGTAATACCATAAAATAGTTCATTCATTTCATGAGATTCACTTGTTGCGACAGCTCTGCGGAGCCTACTAAGTGTTGACAATAACATCAGAAACAAGGCCCAACGTTACTCAGGTTTTAATAGTTAGACGTTACCTCTACAACCGAGTTGCAGTCAGGGATGGGGGTTGCACTGAACACGAGAAACTGATCAATGACAATGCTGCGAACCGGTTTATAAAACCAATTTGAATTACAGGATCTAGAATAATCTATGGCTATGCACAGAATGTTAGTATTATTGAAGCCGATACAAGCTTAAACCATCTCGACATATGTTTCTTGTAGTGATGGTAATACAAGCACTAAGTGATCATGATGCAACGAAAACTTGAAACTGGTACCAAGTTACCTTTACTGAACTGCCACCTGCGACGACCATTTTATATGACGTCATCACATCCGCTAAAAATAGTTCTGCCTTGTAACAATCCGCTACAGAAATACACTATAATAGAATCGCATAAGAATAAGTTATTCCATAACGAAATGACAAAAAAAACATTCTTATAAAAGAAGTTTGACAATTATTCAGTTTATTTATATCAGAGTCTGAAATTTTAACAATAACTGCCTAGGACTCTTTTTGGTGGTGTATTCGCGCTATTTACAACCGATGGGCGAGAATCGGTCATATGGTTATACGATTTGAGTTAATTCGCGTATGGTGTTCAAGAATCGAGGCATTTAGTTAATCTTTAAGAATCTGTTTTTCAAAATTTATTTTAAAGTTGAATAATGCAGTATGCCTCAGGAAGACTGTGAGAATACGGGGTTATCATCCTTTGATTCCGGTGAGTATTTTGATTGTGTTAGTGTCGCAATGTTTCTCGCATTGTTGTCTGGAACATTTTGTAAATGTGTGATTCTTTTTGCAGAACTGTACTTCCTAATTTCGAAGTTTTTGGAAATTGGACCATGCAAGAAGACAGCAGAGGTATGTATACGCCTATTTGTGATAATTAGTGTTCAAAGTATTTAAAAAAAAATTACATTTTCCGTCATTTTTTCAGGCGCTGAGACATGAATTGGAAGAGTACAAGGTATGTTTAATTTTCATCATTTTCATTTACGTTGGGTTCGTTGTAGCGAAGTTTATAGAATTTTGACAATTTTGGGATATCCCTGTTTGTATAGTATCATCTATAGCAGTTTGGGGAACGGAATTTTGGCAAAATGTTCGGACCCTTTGTTTGACCCTTATTTTTGCATTTTTGTAGCTCCTACCTAAACGTCTTGATTGGACTGGACAGGAACACAGTCGAAGTTATCAGAACTTGGTAAGGATTTCCCAAACTAATTAGGAATCCCCAGTTTCAAATATTTTTCTCAAAATAGAGAAAAAACACAATTTCAGCCAAATTTTTCAAAATTTGTAAACTGATTCATTTTGATGTGCTGATTCCAATGGCGACTTTATTTTTTTTTAATCATTTTTATTTTATGTAAAAATTCTGGAGGAAATTCTGTTATTCCGTTGCAGACACAAACATCTAGCAAAATGCACTGAACGAAAATGACATCATGATGTTAACATTCAATTAGCCAATGAGGGAGAAGCATGTAATCACATGACTAACCTATTAATGACTTTAGGCTTGGTTACAATCTATTTATAACAGCCAGTTGATTGGTTGCCTTTGTCTTATGTGTATTACTTGGTGAGGTAAATCAGACAAACTAGCAATACTTTGAAAATAGTTTATTTTTTAAAATGAACTACATTCATTCACCACTTCAATAACTTTAATAAATTTTCCAAAAAAATGTCAATCTAGCAAGTACTTTGTCAGTTAGTTATAAAAGTCCCAGATTACTTGTCATGATTAAAAATTACTATTTTGTAATAATTGCTTTCCAAAAATAGTTTACTATGTATATTTGTTATTAGAAATTGGTGATCTATCATCGCTTGCACAGTCAAACTATTAGAAAATTTTAGATTTTAATGTACAAAAACAAGAAATTACTCCACTGTTACAATTATTTAATACTGTAATGTATAAAAGTATATCATAAAATCATTAACTGTCTAATAGAAACCATACCTGTCTCCGGTACTGACCATATTTTTAGACTGAGTGTGCAGCCCAAACTCAAAATATCCACCCATTTTTAGGGTTTTCTGTTACAAAAGAGACCCAATTTTAATATTTTCTCGGAAAAATTTACCCAACGCTATCTTTAAATGAAGCAGTGAAAAACCGACCTAATGTTATGGACTTTGTTGAAAAGTGTACCATATTTAGGGACATTTCTGAAAAAAGTGGACTGTTTTTAGGGATTTATTGGTCAAAAAGTGACCCCGTATTCATCATATATATGTCGATGCCCCTGTCTCAGTTAGCATGTTTTTTTTGCTGGGGATTTGCAATTTTAAGACCATTATCTGTTGAAAGCAATTTTAAGAAATGGTCTAAGTGTGATATAGTCCCACCCTTGTTGGCAAATGTGAGAGATGGAGAAATAACTTTCTAAAAATAAGTTACACAGCTTTAATACTAACTTATGCAATACTTTATTAATGACAATTAGGACAGGTAGAAACTGGCTCTGATGTTTAAAGAATATGGAGCACATGTTGTTAAGCTTCAATGCATGAGCTTAATATATAATTGCAAGTTCACCTTTCTCTTTAAGCTTGAGACCTACCGACACATTGCACCTGATCATCTCAGACAGGTATGTCAACGTATAGGCCCTCTTTTGGATAAGGAGGTGAAACCAAGTGTCTGTGGTGTACAAAGTTTGCTGGGTGCTGGCAGGCAATCACTTCTCAGAACTGCTGCAGGTGTGATATTTAGTTTCTTTGAATTATTCACAAATGTTTCCTAATTTTGTATTAGATCTGAATATTAATTAGACAATGTTTCAATTTGAAATTTATATAATTGTTCCAACTCAAGTTAGTCAAATTTTAGTTTTATAAAGATGAAAATTAAATGATGTTTGTTGTACTAATTGTTGATCAGTGTAAGCAAACATGTTGGTATTTGCATATCATCAACTATTTTTGGTAAAAATAAATGTTAGGAAATTCTAACCCTGTTAGAGACTACAAAATCAGTCCAAAATTTAAAGAAAAACGTAGTTTAAAAAAAGTATTGTTTTACTTATAAATGTGTTTTAGATTAAATATAAGTTTCTAATTCTTTTTTGTTTTTGATTGATAGGTATCATAATGTAAGAGATTGAAATGAAAAAATAATTTTGTTTGCATATATTTCTCTCTAATATATTTTTAGGGGTTGAACACATATCATGGCCTTCAGTGACTCACACTGTGTTGAAACATGGATGTCCTTTGCTACCTCCCAAAAATTTGTCACCACCACCAAATCTTGGTGAGTTCTTTTCACTTGGTAATGGAAAGAAATATATATTGATATAATATATCTTGCCTGTATGATTTTTGTGGCAGAATTAATATGAAGAATCCAAGTATTTTTCAAATGAATGCTTCCTTGAGAACTTGTTAGATATGTTCTCTGGATAAATATTCTGATATGTGTTGTCACTGAGGAGAACAAGTGATTAAAGAGTGACAAATATTATAGAATGAAAGTAGTTGACATTTTAGTGCCAGTTTTCAAAAAAATCCCAAACAACTACCAACAAGTTTTCAAGATGCAAGCTTGCATGTTTTCTTGGTATTTTTAGCTCACATTTTGCACGGCAGAGAAATGTCAGGGGCACTCAGATATCAGCATGCTGTGCCCAGCAAACCCACATATAGCAAAGTCAGTGTGCAATGCAGGATTCTGGGTCATCTATCTGCTGTTTACTGTGTCACATTTGATAGAACAGGGCAATACATTTTTACGGTTAGTATTTTTGATTTACTATGAAAGTTAGTTTTATTATTCTGGTAGATTATTTAATTCAAGAAAAGCAAGTCTGTTTTTCAAAATTTTAAATTGTTTAAACTATAATTTGCATTATTTAATGTAGGTGTAAAAAAAAAGATTTTCTTTGTTGAGGTGTTATTACAACTTGGCTTTAATTCATAGGGTGCTGATGATCACTTAGTCAAAGTCTGGAGTGCAATTGATGGTCGCTTGTTAGCAACATTCCGTGGACACTCTGCCGAAATAACTGACATGGCTGTGAATTATGAAAACACAATGTTGGCTGCAGGCTGCTGTGATAAAATTGTTAGAGTATGGTGTCTAAAGACTGGTAGTCCTGTGGCGGTACTAAATGGCCATAGTGGTGTGGTTACTTCAGTCCAGGTATGTGGCTTATTTATTTTACACTGCAATCTTTGCAGCCAGTCTGCTGTATTACAATTTGAATAACGCAAAAAGAAAGTAAAATGAAATCTATATTAAAACACAGATAATTTACAACTACACTTGGATTTATACAGAGTTTTCGCTGAATTTTTTCAATCTAAATTCCACACTATTGTTAAATGAGCAGATAATATTGAGTTTGTTATCATTATATATTTAAATGGGGAAGAGTTGGTCAAAACATGGTTTTATTATTTTACTGTAACCTAGTAAAACAGTATGTCTTAAGTTTTTGTCCAGTTTAAATAAAATTGTCATTTATTCTTGACAGTTTTGTCCACTAGCAAGGGGTGATGTACGTTACCTCGCGTCTACTGGAGGTGATGGATGTGTGTGTTTCTGGCAGTGGAATGCAGCAACTCAAACATTCAAGTAAGGCTACATTGACAAGTAGCACAACTATGGCTTGTAGGACAAAATACAGCAGCAGTAACAAATTTAACATATTTTGCACTATGACAACATTTTCTGTGCTGTAATGCAGATTAAAGATTTTCAACCAGTTAAAACATCAAAATCGAGACCTGTCATGTCCAAATGGATATACACTTGATGATAACTGGGGGATGATTTATTGGAAAGACTCTGGCAAAGGTTAACTGATGATATGCTAAAGATGATCTTAATAAAGTAATTATGCAGTTCTATGCACAGAAATTTATGTCTTAATATGTTATTCCTCAGCAACTTCACTCTGTTTAATTCACATGTAAATTTGTCCAGTTCTAGGCCGATGAAATTTACAGAACGTTCCAGAGCAGGTGCTCAGATGTTGTGCTCATCATTCAGTGCTGGTGGTACATTCCTCGCAACAGGCAATACAGATCATGTTATTCGAGTGTACTGTTTTGTTGGGCCGTCGCCAGAGAAAATATGCGAATTAGAAGCACATAATGTAAATATATTGTCTAGTTTATATCATATTGCACACACTTTTGACTGCTTTATTGGAAATTTGGATTGATGTGTGACTTTCTTATTATCTCGTATATCATTTTTTATGTGAGGTATCAGTTCCCATTTTCCTATTATAATTTTAGGATCGTGTGGACAGCATTCAGTATAGTAATTCAGAGGATAGATTCGTTAGTGGGAGTAGAGATGGTACAGCTAGAATATGGAGATATGATAGACAGGAGTGGAAAGCAATAATATTGAATATGAACACTAAATTGTCAGGGTGAGTGGTAATTTTTGAAGAATGTTCGGACCATTTGCTATTAAATTTCAAAAAATTATCGTGGTATAAAAAATTTAAAGTTTAAGGTGAAAATGAACACTTTTTTGAACATGTCGGGTGAATGACATATTATGAATCTGTTTTCTGTATTTAATTTCTTTATCAGACTTCTTTTTTTTGAAAAACCAAGTTGGACTTGGTAGAAATGAATTTCTGTGCTTGCCAAAATAATAAAATCATTGTAAATAAAGTTCACAACTAGCTGTAAGCTTGTCCTAACAAAAAGCTTTTTGTTACATTAATACAAAACTAATGTATTGTCAAGAATTTGCAGTATTTGTATTTGGATTTAGACCTAACCCTGCATCCGCCAGTGATGGTCGAGTTACAAAATTAAAAGTGACGATGGTTTGTTGGAATGTGGATGATAGATATGTTGTTACAGCAGTCAACGACTATTCCTTGAGAGTATGGAACTCACATGATGGGAAACTACTTCACATTTTGCAGGTACATGCATATTGTTTTGTCAAGTTGTATTACTTATGAAATTAACCCAATATAAAATACATCCTTGTCCTTTGTAGCCTGTCTATATACTGTAGGCTTTTTATTGCTGCTTATCCTTCCAGGATATGCAGCTTTTGCTGTGGTGCTGCTGTGGTTATATAAACAGAGCAATTTTGTGTAAACAAATAGATTTTTTCCTGTGGCAAATAATAATTGTCCCAGGAGCGAGAAACTATGGCAATAAGAATATTAGATCGAAAGGTAAATAATAGTAATGTGATTTTCACTTGTG
Organism: Phoronis ovalis; assembly: GCA_028565635.1. Classification (NCBI taxonomy): domain Eukaryota; kingdom Metazoa; phylum Phoronida; family Phoronidae; genus Phoronis; species Phoronis ovalis. The sequence goes on along the minus strand of JAOXYB010050180.1, from coordinate 5,242 downwards.
ACATGTATTTTTGAAGAAATAGGCAAAAAATGATATTTTGGTATTAGTAGCATCAGTCTTTTATTGCTAGCATCAAATTATTTTTTGGAACGTAGTTATTTTAAAAGTATTTAAGGTTTAATTTGTCCCTCACTTTTAGAAATATATGTCAATTTACATTAAAGTTTTGAAGTGTTTCTCATCAGAAATGTGAATGCCTACAAGATGCAAATAAGTATTTGTATGTGGTAATAGAAACTTTTACACTAATTCAACAAATTAACATATTTCCAACTGCACAGAAAATTTATTGTATACCAAATTTGATCATGTGAAGTGTTAAGATACTCTGTACTTTTGTAGGGTCATGAAGATGAAATATTTGTTCTTGATGTTCACCCATTTGATACAAGGATTATGTTAAGTGCAGGCCATGATGGCAATATTATGTTATGGGATTTAGAAAAAGGCAGCATGATAAAAAGTTTTTTTAATATGGTAAGAACATTTATGCCTAGACTTGCTCAAGTCCCTATGAACTTAAAAAAAAATTTAAAAAAAAAAAAAAAAATTAATGTTTATTTCTCTTCCATGTGGACGGCAAACACCCAACATATATGAGAGTAAAAAAATTTTTTCGAGATAATTAAAAACACTCGTGTAAAAGACATAAAAAAGAGAATTAAACATTTTTTTTTTCTTTCTTTTTTTATGTTCACAAGGACTTGAGCAAGTCTAATTTATGCCTTGATCACACCAATCTATATATATTTGTAGTTGGTTAAAAATTAACGATGTTTGATCTTTATCCTCAAAAAAAGGTTAATATACCTGGAAGAAATAGTGCAAGAAATACATTTTGAGTCCAAAAACTGTGTGTTTGAAGAAGATCGATAATTGAATATCTATGCTTTTACCACAATAGTCGATTCAGTAAAGTAAAATATAAAATTGATAATGCTTCACTGCTAATTCTTTTAAAATGGACGTGTATTCGATTGTATTGAAATGTGTTATAATGGATTCAATTTTTTTTTCTAACTAGATTGAAGGTCAAGGTCATGGTGCAGTGTTTGATTGTAAGTTTTCTCCTGATGGGCTGAATATCGTTGCTACAGATTCACATGGGCATGTTCTTATTTTTGGATTTGGGTCTGGCAAGAAATATGATAAAGTAAGTGAAACTGTGGAACGTAGAGCATGTTGAAATAAAATAATAAAACTACCATACTATACTATAGTAACAGTAATACAATAATATAGTAACTGTTTTTGTCTCTCTAGTAACATGCTAGTCATGAACTTAATCTGGTAAACAACTTGTCCTTTTTCATATGCAGGTCCCTACAGAACAGTTTTTCCATACAGATTACCGGCCCCTGATTCGAGATACAAACAATTATGTGCTGGATGAGCAAACTCAGCAACCACCACATTTAATGCCTCCTGCATTCCTTGTTGATATTGATGGAAATCCTCATCCACCTAAGTATCAAAGACTTGTTCCTGGGCGAGAAAAATGTACTGGTATGCAGCTTATTCCTCAGATAGGAGAGACACCTAGTGGTAAGATTTGTTTTCATTGTCAATCTTGTGTTAGTGTTTTCAGCAGTGTTCGAGTCTATCACAAATCTTGCTGCCAGTTACATCATAAGTATTGATTGTAAATTTTTAAGAATTTTTTATACTCATCAATTTGAATATGGGCCTATTTGAATTGTTGGGCCATTGCCATTTTGTCCTGAAATTTACCAGTGCTTAGAGGGATGTTAACGAATTTTCTTATGTTCTGGGGAGTTTTCTTTGCTTAGTGAACTCCAGATAAACTCTGGCAGGACGGAATGTTCTTTTATATGTTCTGTTTCTCTATTTTTGCAGGTGATAGAGAAGTTTTAGATGAGCCGGTGCCAATGGTTGAGGAAATAAATATTGATGAGAGACCTCATAACATTGAAGAGGCTATTGAAAGAATGCAACGTGTACAAGATGGTAGAATTGCCAATGTACAGGGTGAACCATTAAGATCACCAGGTCCTTTACAGTCTCCAGGTCCAGTAAGGAGGGCTAGATCTGACAGTGAGTGTAAATTAATCACAACTATCAGTATGGATTAACGACCACTCGATGAAATTCATAACATTTAGACCTTATATCACCGCATAGTTCTCTTTGCATGGTTACATCATATGTATGATAAAGTTTTGGTAGCAAATAAACTTAAAGTGCAAAATAATAAAAAAAATGTATTCTTCTGTCACTGTGATCTTTTTACCTGTAAATTAGTTGTCTTCACTTTACGAGATGAATTTTCAGCCTGACCCCTTAACTTTGGGTAAAAATGTGGTACATGGTCATATCAAAATAAGTAAATGTTTTCACTTTTGCTAATGAGACTGTGAGTTCTTCTGTTACCTGGTAGTATTTGTGTTGTTCATTGTTCCATCTTTCACCAACTTCCAAATATATAATAAATTGCATATTTAAACTACTTGATGCCCATTTATAAATTCTCTATATACTAGGTGCTCAATCACCAGGACATAGTCGTGTAGGTATGAGGTGGAATGGAGAAGTAGAAGGTGTTAGACAAGCAAGTGGCAATGTTATATCTAGAAGAGCTACTACGACAGAATTGAAAGCAAAGAGAAGGCAGATAGTGAAGGAAATGGACATGGGAGTCTTGAGGTAACTTTCAGTTGGCTTGGTTATTAAAGTTCTGACCACTTTACAACACACCCACCCTTTTAAGCAAAGCCATCTGCTAAACAGCTTGCACATTTATTTGTTGGGTTCCTGACAATGCTTCTGTCAGTGTTTTTGACAAATCCGTTAGCTATTTTGCAAAATGTTCTGTAAGAGATATAAATCATCGAGAATTTGCCCCATGTTCGCATTTATATAGTCTTTTAAAAACATTTGAAATCATATCGATAGTTTTCTATTTCCATGCTAAAGTTTTAATTTATTTATTTACAGAAACAGCCAGGAATGGAGGCTGCAAGTTTCTGAGGAAGAAATAAAGCGATATGTCAAAGAAAGCAAGAAAAAGCCTTTAGAGCCAGGATCTCAGGTATTGTTTTATAGCAAATATCTGTTTGTATAAGAGTGTGGCACTTGATAGCAGGGGCTTCTAAGGCCACACCAAAAATGAAAGTTGTTTAATGGGCAAAAAACTGTCAGAGTTGATTGGGCAGTTTTTATTTTTATTTTAACAAGACATGTTGAATGAACAAAAGCCCTTTAAAAAACGGGCTTTTTTTATTGTGTAAAGAAAAGAAAAAATATTTTGAATCAGACAATACCGCGAGAATTTGTGCGAGTTGTATTTTGTCTTTTCTGATTTTTTCACAAAGTATTTTACAACAAAAATAATTAAAACACTGAAATTTGAAGCGGTTTAGGCTCGTTAAGCTTTTTATTTTAGAAAATGAAAGTACCAACATTTGAAGCAGTTGCGCCCGTTAAAACAAGGATTATTTATTCCCTCACCTAACCAAATAAATAATGATAATGTGCATTTCAAAAGTGGATTCTTATGTTGATACAGAAATGTCCTAAACTCAAAAAAAAGTAACAATGCAGTGTATGTATATATATTATATAAAGAACTATACAAGATTCCTAAACTAACAAAACAATAAATTATAGTTACTCTATGAATGCAAATAAACAATCAACTTTCACTTGCTTACAAGTTTGCTGTATGCAGATGTGAAGACTTTCACTGTTCGACTTTGCTGATGTTGAATTAAATGTTGATGTGTGTCTCTGATATTTCAGGATTCTGACTCTGGTAGTTATATTGCCACTCGAAGGAGGAAAAAAGTAAATCACAATTATAGGACGCGAGCTACTAGAAATGAACAAGAAGAAACAGGCAGAAATAGGTTAACAACTAGGGCTCTCTATGACACTGAGGAAGAGGTGTGTTGCCATTCTGAAAAATTAAAAGAACTACATGCATTGATATTCAGATGCGAAAAATATAAACCTGTATTGCAATCCCTGATATAAAAGTAAACCACAGCATTGCCGTGAACTTACAGTAGTAAACTTAAATGAATATTGGAAAATTTATACTTGTGTGCTGTGAAAGAAAGCATCTACATCCAACTGATTGCCTTGTTATTCTACTAATAAAGGCATTGGTGAAATAAATTGCTATCTTCCCCGTATCCCTTTCTTATTACATTGTAGATTGCTGCAACACAGTAGCATTTGTATCTGATTGTATTCTCTGTACTATAGGAAGAAGCAGAGGAACTGAGTGGTGCTGACAGCTCAGTTGATAGTGAACAAGAACCTTGGCATAATAATGGAAACAGTGAAAGGTTAGAGATTTCTTTAAATAACAGAGGCGGAAAGAATTGCATCTCATTATCTTTATACAGGAGAATATAAAGGTCTGCTTAAATTTAAAAAAAAACAACATTGGCACTCTACAGGCAAATTTTGTTTTTTTATTATATACGTTGTTACATTATTTTTTTTTTCATTATAAAAAATATAAAAATTGTTCAAAATATGTTTCTTTGTGACATAGTCACTTTTCTGAAGAATACTGGAAAACATATTTTATAAGAAACACACCATTTATCTATTATATCTATTTTTCCTACAAGGATTTTATCAATTGTGCTCTTGTATCTAGTGAATCCAGTGATTTCTCAGACTGGGCAGCTGATGCTGGCATGAATCTGCAGCCACCAACACGTCCACAAAGACAAATAAAACAGAAAACACGTGGCTCTTTGGAGAATAATAATGGTGCTGAATCATCTCGGAGGGAAAGAAAAAGTCAACCTAAAAGAAACAAACAGGTATTCTAATTTTGAACTGAAGTAATAGTGGTGAAATGAGTTTTAACATAATTTTATTTAAATTTTGTTGATTGAATCAATTCATAGAGGTTTTTCAAAATAATTAACCAGATTCAATGAAATGGCATTGACTTGAAGGTAAGCTTCAAGAGTCAATAATAAGTGAAAACAACTTTATATATACCTGGGGGCCTTGGATCAGCCATATCAACCAGAGGAATGTGACTGTTGTTTCCAAAAGCTCACTCTAGAAGATACCAAAAGTACCATTTTAAGGAAATGCTAATCAAATATTATAGTAATGAACCCAATTATTGTACCCCCAGCAGTAGGCTGGAGGTACTTTGGATTTACCCTGCAACCGCAGCGTCCGCCGCGTCAGATTCACTGTTATCGAGATATCTCAATAAGGGAATGTGATATCCATTTGAAACTTAAATCAT
>JAOXYB010050169.1:0-11800 GCA_028565635.1 Phoronis ovalis | reverse complement strand
CACCATAACATAGCATGAATGTTAAAGTTTCAGAAAACATTTATTTTATATGAAAAAAATGTAATGCAGATTTTTCATGAATTTTTATTTTAAACGGTGACGAGGGTCCAGCTTTGCCTTAAATTGCTTGAACTGCTTTTCTGGCAATCCATTACACAATCTAGTGACAAACAAAATGGTTTGTGGAATATAAAATGATATTTAAAACATGAACTTATGCTTAGAAAAAAACCATTTCCTTTCTAAAAGTTCTACAAATGGATTTTGACATTGCTTTTTTAAAAAATCTAAGTGTAAAGAACAATAAGAAAAAACAAACAAAACTGAATGCAAAGTGTTAATAAAGCAATCCAACTGTCTTCAAAATAAAGCCACATAAACAGAACTACTAGTGCATCAATATGATCCCACCTTTTTCTCGACAGTTTACGAGAAGTTGAAAGTGTACTGCTGCGTTTTGAACTGGGTGTGCCACTGCGTTTTGAATTTGGCGTGCCACTGCTGTATGATTAAAATAGCATGTTAGTGTGTTAGTGTTATGAACTTATGAGCTTACCTACACGCAAGAATAGGCACAGTACTATCAGTGATCTCCACAAAATCTGTATCATGATTCACAACATTCATATTTAACACAAATTCACAACAAGATTATAAATAACCTATCTATTAATTAAAATGTGTTCGAGACTGTAACACATAACATGAGTGGCCGTGATAAATGTAACTATTTTGTGGAGAAGACTACCGAAGTTAGATAACGATTGTAACTACCTTGCTGAAATAATTATAGCTGTTGGTTGTCATCATTTAAAAGCTCCAAACCAGATACACATGCTCATAGTTTAGTAGTAAAAGGCATTAAGCTGCAAAACAATCCTAATGAAAGACCACCAATATTGGATAAGCTTTAGCAACCTTTCCATACTTCAGTCAAAAATCTGGTAAATATATTAAACGTTAGGCTAGTAACATTCAAGATGCTGGTTTATCTATCATTTTGTGTGTGGAGTAATTAACAACAACCTACCGTCCACTACTAACAGGAGTGTGTGATCTCGCTGCTGTGCCTGTACTGTGCAGACTTGTGAGACTGCTATTAGCACTAGCATGTCCGCCTGATAATCTTTTTTCTCTTTCTGCGAATATTCCAGACAAAGAATCTAAAGATTCCATTGATGCTGAATGCCCAAGACCAATTCTTGAAAAAAAGAAAAGCATTACCTGTATTTGTAAAGCTATCAGTGAAAGCTCATTGACGTCCACTTGGGAAGTACAAAAAATAGAAAAACCTAAAATGAGCTTGTGGAAGGAAGGAGCTATTGCATTTTAGCTATCAATTGTGAACAAGGTTGTTACTATTTATTGGGAGTGGACTCAAATTGAAGGATAGTGCACTCCAGTCAGTTCCCATATGCACCATTGATATTTCATACAGTTTGCAACCAACCAGTTACCTTTGTACTCGTGATGGAGGAGCAAATACACCAAATTTAGGTTGACACGCAAAATAGCGTTCCCCATTTACAGTACCATCATTTTTACCAATGGCACGATCCAACTCGATACCATACCACCAGCCTACAAATATACAATTCTCCAAATAAATACAAGAAAGACTTAAAATCCTATTCTGCAGGCCCACCAAATATTCAACTAAGGCCCACTTTCTTTCATTTTATTTTAATTGTGTTCAATATACATTTCAAACAGTAATATTCAAAATTTATATTACACAGTAACAACAAAATGTTCCAATAGTAATGAACTGTATTGACTCATAAAAATCTTTGAACATTAAGTTGATTTCATAATCTCATAAATTTAATTTTATTTCTATCTTACAGTTGTTTCCTCAAAATGTGAACAATTAAAGAGTGTAATGGATTATGATAAGTTGGCAAACTAAAATTCAAACATATACATATCCACTTTTTCCCTACTCCTCAAATTGAATTCTCATCCACATATCAAGTTGGTCAGTTTTTCCAGTGCATTATCTGGGAATAGTAAGTACCTGGAGCAAATTTTGTTTCTCCTGCAAATCTTATGACGCCTTTACGGTGTCCAGCTACAATCACTCTATCTCCGATTAGCAAATCTCCAGAGTCTGAGTTAACCGGTGTCCTGCTTCTTAACCCTAGAATAAATGGCAACAAAATATGAACTATTTAACAAACACTAGTTCCAAACGAGAATTTACATTTATTTTTATGAACAGCCGTAAATATTTGTAATATGATGGTTTGTAAACAATACAGTGAATTAAAGTAGAGCATGTCCCTTTATTATTGCGGTTTCTGATGTACATTGAATGTTAACCTCACCCTCAAAACTCATAATATCCCCCCAGTGTATTATACACTGCTGCTGCGAGATTTCTTATAAGAAGATTCATTCAAGAATTCAAGAAAATACTGGCAAATGGTCTAATGGTTTATTTTGTTAATTATTTAACCTCAGTTTCTCAGTGTCATAAATAAGTCAAATTATAGTTAAGTCAATGATGTGTGATATTATGATAACAATTGGATTACTTACAATAATACTTTAACTGGAATGTGGGATTATGGAGATAAATAAATCACCCAGGTAACAAAACCTGCCTGGTGGATTAAATCTATGCTGTGACTATCCTGCTTACTCAACTGACACAGTGACTGTTATAAGCTCTTTAATCCAAATTTCATTAGAAAGAACAAAATGGATATATATCTATAATTGCAGAAGAACAGATGGAAGGTAATGAAACCAGTAGAATGCTATGAATGATACCAGCACAAACAGTACAATAAAATATGTAATAATACTATCAGTCATTATTTAATTTTTTCCTCATTTTGAAAAATTCTATGGATTTATGAAAACGTTGCATGCAAAGTTCAAAGAATTACTTAAAAGTACATTATTCAAAACCAATGTGAACATTTAGAATTCAGTAACAAAATTTCACACCAAACTCCAAAGATCATGGCAAAGCCTCTCTTATCCTTAAAAAAGCACACTCTAACCAATCAGCTCTAAACAATATTTTTTAATTTTATGATTGTGTTCAATATAAATTTCAAACAGTAATATTCAAAACTGATATTACAACAAAATGTTCCAATAGTTGAGTCAAATTTCTGTTCCCATAAAACAAGACTAAGATAGATGGCTTCTTCCTCATGTCACTTTCCTGAGCAGCTTAGCCTAAGAACATCTCGACACATGTCAGAGTTAACAACTGTGTGAGCAATATGAGGGTATAAATAAGATCTGAAACTAAATCTGGACACAGTCTTCACTTGATAGATCAAGCAGTAAGAATGGCTCCTGTTACACGTAGTCAAAGTCGTAAATTGCAGCTTCAGAGCAATCTACTTAAAGCACATACTCAAAGAAAACGAGCCGAACAGCAAATACGTCTGCTCCAACGCGAAATAAACCAACTGTTAGTTCGTCATGAAAGAGCTGCAAGGCAACAGAATGGAATTTTCAGCTACAATTTGATGTTGCGCATGACAGTGCTTGAAGGTCTAAAGAACTGTTATGTTTGGTATGTGGCTGAAAAAGTGGTTGAGTGCTTGGATATCAGCCTCACGCTACACATTTTGAGTTAAGTCAAAGTTAGACCCTGGCTCCTAGCAAAATGAGAAATAGACCATTCAGCATATATTTCTTATTTAAACCCAAGGGCCCTTTTAAGGGCCATCTAAAAATTCCAAAGAGCTAATCAACACCTTTCTTACTGTAATGAAAAAAAACATAAGACCTGTATAAAAAATGTATTAGCATACATTTCTGGAATTTTTTTTATTTTCAATAGGTTTTAAATCATGTTTTGAATAATTATTTAAAGCAATCTCCCTGAATGTAACTTTTTATTTTTTAAAATATACTTATAATTTTTTATTTATTCATTATAGTGATTATTAGTTCACAACTTTAGACATGATACCTACAGCAAACATCATTTAATTTGTACTTTGATGAAAAGCCAGGTGATTATACTATTCTACATAATTTTCTGCTGGCAAAGCCTACCTGTATCAATTTTAGCGGTAACATGAGACACTTCAATTTTCCCGTAATCCACTTGTCTTGATGTGAGGCTGGATTGTCCAAGCATCTGCATACCTGGTTTCATAATTTTTGTCACGGGGGCAAATATGCCTGAAATTATTAAAAATGCCAGGAAGGGTACAGTATCGAAGCAATCAAGTTTGGTATAATTTTATAATGTGATACACTATTTCTGGCTAAATCAGAAGTCCTTGCATAGCTTTTTTAAGATATCCAGTTGCACATTATTAATATACAAAACATAAAATGCATCTGCATGATACAAACAGTAAATAACAGGCAAACATTCAACAATTCAATTCACTACACTACTCACATTTGATGTGCTCACCTCTTTGTGTTTCAAAGACTGTCTAAATGTTAACTATACTCTCAAACTTACGCAAAATTTGAAAAACATGTATTCTATCATTTTAGAGCCACTTGTCAAAAATCCTTAACAACATGCACAGATATTAGTTATCCAGTTAGCAATGACTTAAATAATGTGGTAGCTTGTGCTAACAATAGGCACCTGTTCAGATGTCAAAATGCCGATAAAACACATAAGATTTAAATTTTTGTAACCATCTATTAGTATGAATAACTTATTGGTAATTTGTTGGATAATTAACACACAGAATTTCCGGTCAAAGAATCTAGTACTACATACAACAGGCACATTTTTTTTATCAATACAAACGGTAATGGTACCTTTATTTCCACCATAACAGTATCTTCACTGGTAAAATTCTCATACTACATTCATATATTATCCTTGGTATATTGGGGGGTGCAGGGGGGGGGGGTATTGCAAGCAGCGAGCATTTGGTCTATTAAGTGCGAGCAGCGAGCATTGCCTTGTTCTGTTCTGTTAAGTGCGAGCAGCGAGCATTGTCTTTTGGTGACCATTATTTTGAATTTTTTTCTTAATTTGGTGTACTTTCGACAGTTTTTTTTTTGGTTGTCTATTTTTTTGGCGACCGTTTTTTTTTTTTGGTTGTTAATTTTTCTTGTTAAGTGCGAGCAGCGAGCATTGCCGAATTTTAAGTGCGAGCATTGTACCTTGGGGGGTACCCCCTACCCCCTCTATATTTGCATCCATTTTCGTGTATATGATCATAGTACTCTTAAGAGCAAACTAAAAACTAGGTCATAACCTAGGTTGAAACACCCAATCAAATTGATCTTTACAGACAACATGGAGGTCAGTCATTTTGCTTGTTTACTTGACTGGGAATCCATTTGAAACAAGACCTCTGATTGGGAAGGTTTTACACAGAAATAGTACTGGATATCGCAAGAGCTGGCCAGAAGTATCAGAAGACAATGCCTGTGTTCAGGGACATTATAACTGCATAAAGATACTTACCATGCTTCGGTGAACATGTAAAGTAAGAGATTCCAGTAACACTACCATCATTTTTACCATCCGGCTCATCAAGCTCTATCCCCGCCCAAATTCCTGCAGAAAATTCAGTAGGTCCACAGTACCTTAAAGTACCGGCCTACAAACATACAAATTGAGCAGGTTCACAAAAATCAAAATGAAAAAATCACTCAACTCAGCTAATCCAAGATAAAGGAAAGTTAAGAACTATGCAACCTCAATTTTACACTGGATTTTACTCAACAAATAATTGTTTTATAACATCAGTGTTTCACAGATATAACATAAGCTTTAGAGCAGCAATGCAGTAAATGAGCAAGCACTCCTTTTTAACTAAAACTTTTCGTGGAGCAATGTGTTATCGATATAAAAGGACAAGGAAAACACTTGTATGTTACACAATTACAGTGTGCAAAATCCTCCACAAGACATTTTAACAACTTTTTTAACCGATCTATTTTATCGACAGTTTTTATTGGTCTCTTCAGAGTTAGTGGTCACAAGTGTCACAAATATTACAAATAAACTTTCTTAGAATCACCTTTAGCCCCCCAACCACAATTTTATCTCCAAGTTTCAGTCCCATAGCTTGCAATGTGACCTTCCCACTAACATTATCGTAGTTGGGTGGGGGCTGTTTAGGTTCTACAGGTTCGGCTTCTGATAACAACTTTCTCATTTTCTTTGCCACTTCCAAACTTTCTGCATCATTTTGAGCTTCTTCTTCTTCTGGTATGCACTCTGTAAGTTGATTTCATTTTTTGAGTAAACACAATTTTGACAAGACATTAGGTTCTTAATGTTATAAGAAAGAACTTTCAAATTTTATAAATCCACATACCGTACAGTAATTTTTTATTGGGAAAAAATATAAAATGACATTATTACAAAGATACTATATTTATTATATTTACAAGTAATACAAAGGTTTGAAAAATCTCTGTTTGCCTTATTTTAATTTTTTTCTTGTTTTCATCTCTAAAGCTTTCCATTATCTGAAAAGGCTTCAATACTGTTCTTTTGGAAATATATGTATTTTTCAGACTGCATGCAGTAGTTTAGGTGATTTTATGCCTATTCTTACAAATAAAAAGTCCCATAGTCTCAGACTGTTCTACATATTATAGCAGTCTTATGTGGATGCTTTTTGTGTCACACTCACAATCAAATATTAATTCTTTCATTATTACATGATACAAAAATTCTATTGGATTTACCTAAAAAACTGAGATTACCAAAATTTTACTGTGTATATATTACCTAGAGGAATTCTTCCCAAATCATCTTTAACATGAGGATCTGCACCAGCTTCCAGAAGGCGTTTACTGGCTTCATAGGCAAGATTCATGCATGTTATATGCAGAGGTGTCCCATTATCAAATTCAGAACACCGACTGTCAATGTCTATTAGAGATAACAACTGATTTGAATAAATTCTTTTGATTTTTTATGAAATGCAACTTCACTGTGAAATATTTGCTTCAAACTACTTGCTTCAAAGACTATGTCTTAGTTTTGAGAGTAGGGAAAACATTCCGCGATATGCATTTTTGGACATTTAACTCTGCCATGCGCTTCGTAACACCACAGCTTAGAGATATGCATGATATTAATGGATGGTTTGCCCAGCGTTATAAATATGTATATTCATGGTAATGGAGGATTTGTATTTTTTTTAGTTCTTAGGATTGGAGGGTATTCCTTGCCCTCAGTTTTGGTATCCTCAATTGATTTGTAATATACAATCACATGTCACATTTTTGTACATGGATTGATAACAAAGAACTGAACTGCAACAAAAAACATAGGTTGAATATGTAGAATTTTAAATGACAAATATGCATCCAACTATTATTTGCATAAGGCTTTTTCTGCTAGTTGACGCTAGCTTTATACGATCACAAATACTTAGCAGGAAGCCCAGTGATATCTCCTATCATTAGCCAGTATAGGTTATGAAAAAAACTTCATTTTAAAGATGAAAGTGACAGTGATCAAGCAGGAGTAAGTATAGTATAGATACCACTTGTAGTTTTTTAGACAATTGTACATACCTAATCCTTTTGAGGCTTTTAACAATATTTCAATTACTTTTGCAACATCAAAGTATGCTGCATAATGCAATGCAGCCATGTTTGTCCATCGACAGCGTATATGTACATCAGCACCTGAAAATCATTTGTCAGATGTATGCATTTTATATATATATATTGTTCAGTTCACACAAAATTTGTATTTAAAAAAAATTATTAATTAAGGAATGAAATCTTAACTTACAACCTCAGTTTATGATGGCCACTTTTATGACAGCATTATTCATATCAGCGACCTCTGGTGTGAGCTTTAATTATAAGTTTGAATTTGTTTCAAAGTTGAAAGTGCCTCTGGCAATAAACATTTCTGACTATTATATGCCAAAAACTCCAAAGCATACCCTTAATATATTAATTATTGGGTTTTTGTGGCATAAAATACCTACAACATATCACAGAGCCAACAGGTACCACATATATCAAAACGCCAATAATACCAGCGGCACATCTCCATTAACTCCCCAAACTAAGTAATCCCCCATGAGTTTAACTTTATCTGACCCTGACATCAGCCAAAATACACCCATTGTCAATAGTCTGCATGGTTGAACTTTAATCAATTCTGTGCAATTTACTGAACCATACCTATCTGCAGCAACATGTTAACAACTTTGCATGCTTTCTCAATGTCTGCCATCCCCTTAGTTCCAGCTTTTGCAGCATACTGCAACAGAGTCATGTCTGATAAACCATCCCGATCATTGACATTAGCTCTTCGTTTTAATACCTCAGTGGTCAGTAGTTCAAAGTGTTGCTGGGTTTGTGGCGTCCACTGACGTATAATAGCAAATATTTCAGCAATGGTTGTAGATGGTGAATGCAGCAACTCTAGACACCCAGAACACCCTAAAAAAATCCAATCTACTATTAATATCTGTTTTAGAGCATATATTGTGGCAGTGCAATGTACACTGATTGGTAAGCTCATTATCTTCTGAAAATTATTTCTTTCATAATCAGCATCATGGATGTAACACAAATGTCCAGCTGCAATGATGAACATGAGCGAGATATTACCGAGAGCATGTGCTGAGGTGCCACAGGCCTGAAATAATGGTGTTTATAAGTTTATTTCAGCATTCTGGGCATCAAATTATCTTTGAAATTTGTAACAGAATTGCTTTTTTTTGATAATGATACATTTTACAAAATGTTAAATGCTAGAGTACTTGATAATCCCTATAGTTACTTACATAATCAGTTGGGTTTTTGAGGCCCAAAAATAATTATTCTAAGCAGGCATTTTCAGTACATTACACCTTAAAAACTAACAACTAAATAAACAAAGATGACAATATTTTATATAGATAGCCACCCCCACAAAAAAGATAAACTATCCATATTTGACTTTTATTTTATACACTGCATGACAATATTAACCATCCTGCCTACATGGCTGGTCAGGGTTGAAAATTGATGCAAATCTAAAAGGATAATGTTGCTGTAATTCAGTTATCAACATCCATACTGACAAGATATTTTAAAATCGTAATCTGTGATCAGATACCACCTACCCTTCCTCTTAATACTCATTTTCATGCAATTATGTACCTGTGTCAAAATAACATAAATCTGTGTCTGTACACTTCTCGCATAATGGTGGATCAGTAGCCAGATGAATCATGGGCCGTTCCCTCTGAGTATACTCATCATTTGCTTCATCTTTCACAATAATGGTTCCAGCATCTTCGCTTGTATCTTTTCCAGAAGTCATTGTCAAACTTGTTGCTTGTCTAAAAAACTCAACATTTTAAGGACTCGAGATAAAATAAGACTGTTATTTGACTATAACTTTATTAATTTTCCAAACGAAAGTGAAGAGAAACACATGTAAAAGTACATTTTGCATAGATTATACTTTAATGTTAATGAATCCAAAGGAAACAGGTTGAAAATAATTCTCATGATCTGATACGTGTCAATTTTGGGGGAAAATTGTGTTTTTCGAATTTTACTTTTTAAAAAATTGCGTCCACAATGCTGAAACTTTATTTTTAAATATATCATCATGTAAATTATAAATGTCAAGTAAAGTTATGAATTTTCCAAACGTACAGATTAGGATTTTGATCTGACCCTTAAATTAAAAAAAAAATAACAATTTTTGAACAATTACGCTGCAAAAGTTAAAAAATCTGACTGAGTTTTGATCCGAGTTTAAATTTTGGTCATCAATATCAGACAATAATCAATCACATAAATGATCAAACTCAAAGCCAACTGTATCTTGACACCATGACTAAAACCGACCTAATATTTCTCTACATTACTCTGTATAATTCGACAGCATCAACTTTGTAGCCACTACTACACAAACAAGTCAGCAGTAAATGAATCCTCAGCATCAATCCAGGATTTTATATCTTTTTACAAAGAGACGTTCCAGATTCTGTCACAATCCGCCGCCATAGCTATACAGCAGTGCCACCTGGTGACAATTGATAAACAGGTCAAATAGTGTGCACAAACACCGGTTCCTGGATAGAGCAAAGGTTATACATCGAATCCTTCGCCCCCTGCATCTCGACTTTCCATTGACTCTGTGGTGTTGCAGGTACTATCACATTCGACAAGTATATATTGTCAAGTGTAAGGCACATCACAATTATCTGTAATATTTCTTTTAACTGATAACAAACTATATAATAAGTTTTGTTTGTGAGGGGAAATTTTACCAGACATATTTTATTATTTGTCTTGTTATTTAGGTGCAGATGACTTGCAATAATATTAGGTTTTAATATTAAGTGACCTACAAAGTACATTGGATGCTTCATTATTACTAATCGAACTTTACCTTTGAAGCAAAAAGAAATATTTCTTAACTAATTACATAAAGTTTATTTGAAATGCATATTTTTAATTTACAGATAAATAATTGAAGATGAACCGTCATCTACGAGCTGCTGAGCGAGTTTTCCACTTGATGCAACATTTGAAATATCCAACTTTATCATCCCTCGGCACACAGCAAGCAAAAGCGTTATCCACAAGACCAAGTGTGCTTGACACACGCCGAAGTGTCAGTCTTTTAGAGTCGCACATAAGTTATCTTGATACAGGAAATACAAATACAAACCAAGCTGTAGTATTTCTTCACGGGAATCCGACATCATCATACCTTTGGCGAAATATTATTCCACATGTTCAAGGTGTTGCGCGTTGTGTTGCACCAGATTTGCTAGGAATGGGAAAGTCCGGAAAAGAACCCAAGAATTCATATACTTATGCTGATCACTACCGTTACTTATCTGCTTGGTTAGATTACATGGATCTACCACAGAAGCTGACATTTGTTCTTCATGACTGGGGTGGTGGCTTAGGATTTCATTGGTGCCATCAGCATCAAGAACGTGTCCAAGGTATCGTTTACATGGAAACTCTAGTGAGTGTTATTCCCAACTGGGAACTATTCCCAGAGCTCGCTCGCAATGTCTTCCAAGCATTGCGTTCCGAAGCAGGTGAAGATATGGTTTTGCAGAATAATTTCTTTGTAGAACGTCTGCTTCCTGGTGCTATACTGCGCAACTTGTCAGAAGATGAAATGAATGCTTATCGTGAACCCTTTTTAACGCCAGGAGAATCACGCCGACCGACTTTAACATGGCCAAGAGAAATTCCCATTGTTACTGATGGCCCACAGTATGTTGTTGATATAGTCAATGCGTATAATGCCTGGTTGCAAAATTCAAAGGATGTGCCTAAACTGTATATTGACCCAGAACCTGGCTTTTTTTCTGAGGGCATAAGACAAGCAGTTAAAGATTGGCCAAATCAACGTGTGGTCAAAGTGAAAGGATCACATTTTCTGCAGGAAGATTCGCCAGATGAAATTGGCAAAGCAATTAGTGATTTTGTGAAAGAATTGTAAAAATTTAAGCTGTAAAGTTTTTACATAGTTAAAGCAATGAGAAGTAAGATAATTGAATTGAATTTTAATAACTTTAAGTTTGCCAACAGTCATATTTGAAATTCTTAAAAGTGTTCCTTCTTGGTTAGTGTGCTAAAAGGACAAATTTTATAAAAAATAACAGTGCTTTTATAACTCTCAAAACCATATCTCAAAGTCTGCTCTCAGAAAATTTGAAAATATATATGCAACATTTCAACATTCTATGGGCAGACCTAAAAGAAAATTTGTTAAATCTTGTTTAAATATTAAAATTTTTTAAAAATATTTCTTGTTCTTTTAACACTAAAAACAAGACAACGACGATTCGAAGAATCATCATTGTACGCTGTTTAAATTGGTTATTTGAGCGAAAGGAATTGC